>CAXDID010000256.1:0-41045 GCA_963988835.1 Hexamita inflata | reverse complement strand
ACAGCAAAAGCAGGCGGCGAAAAGGGGCCAAAATAACCACGAACGCCGGAACCAGGTAAAAGCAGTGCCCAGGAAGGGGCTTTCGGTGCTAGCAACCAGACCCTTATAAGTTTATAAAATGCTAACCAGCTGGTATAGCCTAGAGAGGTAGCACACGCGAGTTCCGTCGAAGCCGAAGACCCCTACCTGGCCAGTTCAACTCACATAGGAGGAGGTTTTTTATTTTGCGCCCTTTTTACAGCCCAGGCCGGGACCAGTCCAACAAGGTGCCAGGTTGCATGGTCAAGGCGGCAGTAGCTCAGCAACCAAGGCAGTTCAGAGGTGCTTGTGTGAGCCAGAGCGCCTTACTTCTGCTGCAAGTCACGCTAGGCGGCCCAGGCAGCACCACTCGGAAGCACAAGGCGGCTCAAGGCAGCAGCAACTCGGCCCAGAAGACAGCTGCAGAGACCCGGACAGAGCCAGAACACAGCACTCGCGGCAGAAAGCAAGCAAGGCGGACCAGCAAGGCACTTGTTACTCGGTCCAAGCACCCCAAGCACTCCAATAGCCTCCCACAATTGCCCGACAATAATCCCAGAACACGCCCAAAGCAAACAAAAGTCACTCCAAATGACCCCGAAACGGGTCTTGGCGCAATAATTTGGCCACTTTCCCTGCCAGAACCAATACTAAGGACCCCCAAGACGCGACCCACCACCGATTCCCTCCCAGAAGTCGGGGCTGTCCCAGAATTTGGCGCAAAATTTGGACCAAATTCGGTTTGGATTCACTCAGCTAAGACACCGTGGAGCGGAGATGGGGTTCTCACGCATACGGTACCAGTGCTTACATAATTCACCCACTCCCCACTTTAGCTATTATTAGTGTGTTTAATCGAGGTCCCTAAAAACGAAGTCGCTGTGGGGCGCTGCTGGAAAATTTCCAAGGTTACACACACTACAGCCTCCATGTGATATTAGTTTGTGCAAAGCCACAGCTCCCCAGCTTCCATACCCCGCCCAAGAGGATAACTTTCGGCCAAAAGTGACTAACCCCGGACGAGAGGAGCCTGCAGCGAGTGGGAAGATAATGCTTGAGTAACTGCACATATATGGTAAGTGGCAGTACCCGGTCAGTACCATTTTGCGCCGTGGAGCGGAGGTGCCGCGGCGGTGGGTGCCGAGATCGCCGTTTCCGGGCGCTTGGGACAGCGGTTTTGCGGTTCTATTTGGCGGTTTTAGGCGGAAAGTGCTCCCAGAGAGGGTCAGTGTGCGATTTGCGGTAGGGATTTGAGGGTCGAAACCTGGAATCGGGTCTGGACTGTGATTTCCGCTAGGGAAAGTGAGAAAGATGGAATTTTGTTGTTGTAAAATGGAGCAAGGCGGGCGATAATGTGTGATGGAGGCGAGCTTGTGGCGGCTGAGTGATGCAGTGCGTGCTGGTTTGGGCTGAATCGTGCTTGAGGCAGCGAATTGGCCTTGGGTTTGGTTGTTTGGTGCTGCGGTTTTCCCTTGCTTTAGTGGATTGTTGCGGGCGAAGTGCGTTCAGAGAGCTCAAACTCTCATTTCTCTACCAGAATTCAAGACCAAAACCTGGAATCGGGTCTGGGTTTTGAATTCTGCTAGGGAAAGTGAGAAAGTGAAAATTATTGAGAAATTTCAAGGGCAGAGAACGGGCAAGGCAACTGAAAGAGAACGAGGAAGGCGAACAAGAGAGGAATCAGAGAGCAAAATGAGCTCAGAGCTTGCTTCAGAGTGCTTCAGGCAGAGAAACTCCCTTGCAGTTTGTTACTTGTTCAAGGCAATTCTGGTCGAAATTCAGATTTCCCTTGCTTTTTGACGATTATCGTCAGAAAGTGCTTCCAGAGAGCCAAAACTCTCATTTTCCTACCAAGATTTGAACTAGGCACCCTGGAATCGGGAGTCGGTTTTGAATTCCGCTAGGGAAAGTACAGAAGTGATAAAATCAAGGGCAGAGAACGGGCAAGGCAGAGGAAAGAGAGCGAGGCAAGCGAACAGTAAGGGAATTAGTAGGCAAAGTCAAGGCAGCAAGTGCTTTCAGGAGCTCCAGGCAGCTCAGCCCGCCTTGCTGAGAGCGACTTGCCCGAGGCAGATCCAGTGAATTTTTGAATTTCCCTTGCTTTTTGCTCATTATTCTGAAAACGTGCTTCCAGAGAGCCCAAACTCTCATTTCTCTACCAGGATTTGAAGGTTGAAACCTGGAATCGAGTGTCAGTTTTCATTTTCCCTAGGCAAATTTCAAAAGTGAAAATTACGTGGGCAGAGAACGGGCTAGGCGGGAGAACAAGAGTGAGGAAGGCGAACAAGAGAGGTTTCAGTGGGCAAAGTCGAGCCACCAAGTGCTTTGAGGAGCTTCAGGCAGCAAAACTCCCTTGCCAACACCGACTTGCTCAAGGCAGAACTAGCCGAAATCTAACTTTCCCTTGCTTTTTGGCTACTTTGCTCAGAAAGTGCTTCCAAAGAGCTCAAAGCTCACTTTTCCTACCAGAATTCAAGACCGAAACCTGGAATCGAGGGTCAGTCTTGATTTCTGGTAGAGAAAGTGAGAAAGTTAAAATTACTTGATAAAATTCAAGGCAGAGAGCGGGCAAGGCAGAGGAAAGAGAGCGAAGCAGGAGAATGAAAGAGGAATCAGTGAGCAAAGTGAGCTCAGAGCTTGCTTCAGAGTACTTCAGGCAGAGAAACTCCCTTACGAAGTATGACTTGTCCAAGGAAGAACCAGCCGAAATCCAACTTTCCCTTGCTTTTCGGTCATTTTCTTCAGAAAGCGCTTCCAGAGAGCTCAAACTCTCATTTCCCTACCAGAAATCAAGGACGGCACCCTTAATTCGAGAGTCTGCCTCCATTTTCCCAAGGGAAAGTAAAATAGTGAGAATTCTGCTGCACTAAAACAGAAACCAGGCAGCCGAAAGAGAACTAAGCAGGCGAACAGCAAGCAAACCAGCGAGCAAAACCAAGGCAGCACCCGCCCAAGAGAGCCCCAGGCAGCGAAACTCCCCACACTGCGACCCACTACTCCAAGCAGCGCCGCACCGCAGCCGCTCCCGCCAGGCAGCGAGCCCAGAGCAAGCCCGCCTCCATCCCCCCACCAGAAACGCACACCCAAACCTGCAACCGGGCCTCCACCGCGCATCCCCCCAGCAAAAGCACCTAAGCAAAGACACCAGTTCAGTATTACACAGCAAGGCAGCCAGAATCTGGTTTAGTACTAACAACGCAGTAAAGCTACCTTCAGACCAAGTAGAGTAATATTGGCCGCACGCTGGAGAACTAAAAATAAAATAAACAGTAGCAGCACAGCTAGCAAAAATAGCCAGCAAAAATGAATAATAACACAGAGTGGCACCTCAACTTCTTGAATTTACTTATAGCTCACAGTGCACTCGAGCTCCATGGTCTATGGAGAGCGGCGGTTTCGCTTCTATTTCATAAGCAGGTGAAACCATACACACCTGTAGGGGAGATTCTCACTTAGAGGCTGTCAGCCATAACATGCCAAAGGGTGGCTTCAGCCAACTGCTTTGTCAAACAAGGCTGTAAACCAGTGCTTTGATAAAAATGTTCCTCTCGTACTAATCTAGATTACTAGCGGTGCGCGGTCCTCAGTAGGATAAAACTAACCTGTCTCGCGACGGTCTAAACCCAGCTCAAGTTCCCTTGCATGGGTGAACAATCCAACACTTTCTGAATGCTGCTTCAGAATGATAGGAAGAGCCGACATCGAAGAATCAAAAAGCCACGTCGCTTTGGTCGCTTGGCGGCCACAAGCCAGTTATCCCTGTGGTAACTTTTCTGTCACCTCCAGATTCATTCCAAGAATCGTAAAGGATCGATAGACCACGCTTTCACGGTTGCATACGCCACTGACGCACGCAATCAGACAAGCTTTTGCTCTTTTGCTCTGCGACAGGTTTCCGTCCTGTCTGAGCTTGTTTTAGGACGCCTGCGTTGCGCTTTAGCAGGCGCGCCGCCCCAGCCACACTCCCCACCTAGAAATGTCCCCGACAAGCCCCAGGCCAAAGCCGGGCCGGTTACCGGGTTAGCAGAACAATGAGTAGTGTCAGTGTGTTACATGCTGCGGTCGCCCTCCCCTGTACGCTCTACCACCATCACCGTTCTACAATTCCAAGCTGGAGTCAAGCTCAACAGGGTCTTCTTGCCCCGCTGAGGGTTACACTCGCCCGTTCCCGAGTCTGTGGTTTCGCGAAGATACGACCAGGGACAGTAAGAACCTCATTAATCCATTCATGCACGTCCAAAATTACTGGCCGAGGCATTTGGCTACCTTAAAAGAGTCATAGTTACTCCCGCCGTTTACCAGAGCTTGAATGACTCTCGTCACGTTGACAGTCATAGCACTGGGCAGGATTCACATCTCGTCAAAACCGGCTGCGGCTATCGAGATGCTATGTTTTAATTATACAGTCGGGTTCTTCTAGTCAGTAGCAGTTCTGAATTGCCCATGGTGCGTTAGAGGCTGCAAAGATCACCCAGCTCCCATCTGGCAGGTTGCCCCACTTCGACGCTTCCCCGAGGTCTCAATGCAGCGCCGCCGGCACGAGCATTCAGAGCCACTCTTTATCCCAAGGTTACAGAGCCGATTTGCCGACTTCCCTTGGTCGTGTTATCTTCTCACTAGAGGTTTCTTGCCTAGGAGACCTGATGCGGTTATCAGTACGGTGCCCGCCCGAGTCGCGCAGTCCATTTTGAGGCGTCTCTCGGCCTCGCACGCGTCCGTGTACGCGGACGTATTCTAGCTGCGAAACGTGGCTCTAGAGCTTAGCTCTTCCCCACGCCCTGGAGCATTAAGCCGGTGCGATGGTCCGACCGCGCCGACCGAGAGACCGTGAACTGCGCCGTCCGTTGCCGAATGTGGGCGGGCCTGCAGGGATCTTAGCCTGCTTCCCTTTCGACGCTTAAATGGCCGTGGCCGAGCGCTTAGGTCCGAGTCACCCGCAGACTGTTTCAGTGGCCGCGGAATCCTTCTCCTCTTCAGTGGTCTGCATGCAGATTATTGGCTACTCCAATTAAGATCTGGACTAGTGCGCGCTCCGCCCCCTCTCACGAGAAAGCTTCGACGCCCGCACCACCACGTTCTACCTGGCACGGCGTGCCAGTGGAATGTAGGTCAGAGGCTGCAGCGCGATCCATTTTCCGAGCGTACTGATTCGGCAGGTGAGTTGTAACACACTCCTTAGAGGCTTCCGACTTTTATGGCCACCTTCCTGCTGTCTGTATCAGCACACGTCGTTTTTTCTCATGCGCCCCTGTTGCGCACCGTACCTCCACTTAAGGCTGAATCCTCCTTGCCCATCCGGCTTACCCAGAGGGGCCCACTAGCAGTGCATACTCCACCGCGGCGGCTCCTTGCGGAAGACCCGCGATCCCGACTATTCGAAGTTTGAGAGTTGGGGCATACCCGGAGGCCACTTTCCACCAATCATTATCTCTACCTGTCGGAGCTAAATCACTGCTGCTATCCTGAGAGAAATTTCGAACGTAACCAGCTACTTGGAAGTTCGATGAGTCTTTCGCCCCTTTACACAGCTCTGACAAACGATTTGCCCGTCAGTATTGCTGCGGACCTCCACCAGCCTTTCGACTGGCTTCATCCTCGCCGTGTAAAGATCACTACCTTTCGGGTTTACATCAGACAACTCTGTACAGGAGCCCCGGTGAACCGGTGCACCCTAACATGGCTGAGTATTTCCGCTTTCGCTGCGCCCTTGCGTTTGCACGCATTGGCTCGCAGTCTAACGTAACTCCTTAATCCGTGTTTCGAGACGGGCGGAAAGCGGCAGCCCTCTAGGAGAGGTTCGGCAGATGCGCTGCCCCCGCTTACCCTTCAAAATAATAGTTTCACGTCTTTTAAGCAACCCCTTTGAGTCTACTTTTCACCTTTCACTCACGTTACTCGATACGCTATCGGACTTGGACCTGTATTTGGCCTTGGATGAGGAATACCACCCGTATTCATACTACACTCTCAAGCAGTACTACTACGCCAGCTAGTGCAAGGGGGCCAACCAGAGTTGCACTGTTTGGTCCGGCCGGTTCAACGGCACTTTGCCCCCGCTGCAATGCACGCCCACACCTGGAATTCAGGCCTGGCACGTCCCTGTTCGCTCGCCGCTACTGGGGGAATCTCGCTTTGATTTCTTTTCCTGGGCTTACTGATATGCTTAAGTTCGGCCCGTAGTCTCGTACCGCACAGGTCGCGTGTTGTTCTCTGCAGAAAAAGGGCACGCCGCCCTCCCAACTGGACCAACTCTGTACGGTGCGCGGCCTCGCGGCCTGAGGTATTCGAGAATTGACAACTCGCATAGGGCTGAGGCTCGTCGCCACAAATTTCGCTCTGTTCTGCGCTCTTCGTCGATGTCCAAGCCTAGTGATCCACTATTATCCGTTAGATTTCTGTGTACTTGATATATTTAGTTAGGCTTAAAATTATTTGGCACTAATGATCCGGCTGCAGGTTCCCCTACAGCAGCCTTGTTACGACTTCTCCTTCCTCCAGACATTGGGGTTCGCAGAACTTCGTGCATGCCGCGAGGCGCGCACTCTGGACAACTCACCAAAACATCCAAGTCGGTAGGAGCGACGGGCGGTGTGTACAAAAGACAGGGACATAGTCAGCCCGCGCTAATAACGCAGACCTACATGACATTCCTCGTTCACGGAGAAAAATTCCAATCTCCGATCCCTACCACGTCGGCGGTTCACACGAATGGCCGGGCCTTCAGGCCGGGCGACGCTGTGCAGCCGACATTGTAGTACGCGTGCGGCCCAGAGTGTCTAAGGGCATCACAGACCTGCTAGAGCAACCACGTTCGTCCTGCTCAACGCAGGCGCTCCCCCCAGGCTGGGGGTGGTTGTCTCGCTCGTTAACGCAATAAGGCAGACAGTTTACACCACGAACTAGGAGCGGCCATGCACCACCAACTGCCCAATCGCAAAAGAACTCTTAATCTGTTGCTCCGTAAAGCATCTGGGTCTGGTAAGATTTGCGTGTTGAGTCAAATTGAGCCGCAGACTCCACGTCTTGTGGTATCTTTCCGTCAATACCTTCAAGTTTCAATCTTGCAATCATACTTCCCCCAGAACCCGAACCCTTGCGGTTTCCCTTGAGATGCGGACTTCTGAGCCCGCTTCTGAGATGGTATCGTTTAAGGCGTGAAATAAAACGGTTTCTAATCATCGTCTATCCTCACACTTTCGCTCTTGACCAACTGGACGGCGCTTACCGACTGCCTTCGCTGTTGAAAGTCCTTGGTGGATCATCCTATTTCACCTGTCCCCACCAAATACTATCAGTCCCGCGCCGCCATATACTCCGTACCCCCCGTCGCCGGGGAGCAATGTCATTCTTTGCTGTACTGTGCAGCGGTTTCCCTGTAATGAACACTCCGATTTTCTCAAAGTGACACGCCGGGCTAACAACGGCTACGAGCTTTTTAACTGCAACAACGTAAGAGAAAGCTATCAGTGATGGAATTACCGCGGCTGCTGGCACCATGCTCTCCCACTAATTGCGTTCGCGAGGGTGTGTGCGCCTCGCTCAGCTTAATACCGGCCTAAGCCGGCTCAAGATTTTTCGTCACTGCCTCGTACGTTTGTACATTGGGCAATTTCCGCGCCTGCTGCCTCCCTTAGAACTATGAGCCGTCTCTCATGCTCATTCTCCGGAGTCGAACCCTAATTCTCCGTACGCGTGAACTCATAGGATAACCTTTACTTCTCCTACTTAATGATGCGTCAGAAGCTGATCGTGCCTGCCTAACAGTCATTTTTACAACATAAATCAACCCGAGATCGCTCTCACTACCGATGTAACGAAGCACGATTAGTAAGAGAGTTGCCCGTATTAGCCGACTACGAATAAAGCACGAGACATTTCAACTGATTTAATGAGCCGTTCGCAGTTTCACCTGTGTATTAGCTTATACCTGGCATGCATGGCTTAATCCTTAATCTTAGCTTGCCCTTCTGGCAGGTTCAACCAGGTAACCACGTTCTCGCAACGCAGCTCCACTAGCAACCTCCATCCGAACCACGATTCAATCGAATTTCCCTACTGTACAACTTGTCGCAGAAGGTTTCCTCCGCCGGCGGTCTTCCGGCCAGGGCATTTCGTCGCCCATACAGTACGCGGTTTCCTGCCCCAGCGCCCGCCAGCCCAGGTAGCCCGCTTCTTTGTCCGCCCGCGCCTGCAGTTCAAGTCTCCGCAGCCCGGAAGGCGACCCGAGGCCCCGGTTCTCCCTCCTCCGGCCCCAGCCCGGCCCGTTCTCCGCAGGCGTCGGCGATGCTCGGCACTCCCAGGTGCGCCGCGGACAGGCTGCTGCCCTTCCTCCGCGGGTAACCTTCCCCATACAAGGCGTTGAGAGTATCGTTCTTCTCCAGAATTCCCGCTGCACCGCCCGCTCGCCTGCGGACACGTTTCCCTGCTGGGCGCGGCCTCCCGCGCTGCGATTTCGCCCGACAAACTTTTCCTCCGAGAGTCTTCACGTGCCCTCTCATAGCTAATACGCCTTCGTGGCGGACGCCCGTGGCTGCAGGTTGCGGCTCATCGTGTTAATTTGGCCCCACTTTTTAGCTAGGAAATCTGCACTTTACCGAACCTCACACGCGATTCCAGGTTTCGGACCGCGATTTCCCTAGCGGAAAAAATATCTGGTAGGAAAAAATCGCTTTTTCGCGCCCGGGAATTTTCGCGCTAGGAAATTTTCGCTTTTTTCCTACCAGAGGCCGTTTTGGCGAGGCCCCCGCTTGCTAAAAGTGCGAAAAAGCGCGAATTTCATGGGGAGGCCCTCTCCGGAGAGCGTGTCTGATCTTTTTCGCGCTTTTTCATGGGGAGAAATATTTTGACATGCGTTTCCAGGTTTGGGGCTGCGATTTCCGGGCGGGAAAAAACCTGGTAGGAAAAAGTGCGTCCAATTGCGTTTCGAGGGGGTGCTGGTTGCATTCCGGTAGGGAGTCGGTGTTATTTCAAGGGAGGCGAGTTCGGGAGAGGGCCTCGGTTGGGGCGTTGATGTTTTGTGGGGGAATTCTGTTTGTGAGTGCGCCGCTGGGACTTTCACGGTGCTTTTGGGCTCTGGGTTCAGGCGAGAGAGCCTGTGAGAGAGTGCTTGAGTGAGAGAGTGTGCTTGAGTGTAAGAGAGAGAGAAACTGCGAGAGAGAAGGCGGCTGCAGCTCGGGCTAGAAGACAGCTGCGGAGCTCCGGACTGAAGCGCTGAGCCAGATTCGGCCCGGAGAGCACGCCAGGCGGCCTTGCTGGAGAGTCGGCAGAGCTTCGCCTGAGAGGATTCACCTTGCTGCGAAAATAATTGCCTGAGCTTTTTCGCACTGCAGGTCACTTCGGAGCATGTCGGAGCTGCGATTTCCTACCGGGATTTGGGCCGGGCGGGAAAACGCGTGATTTCCCTAGGCGAAAATAATTCTGCCTGGGAAAAGCGCGATTTTCGTGGGAGACACGCGTTTCGAGCACCTGGGCGTATATTTTGGTAGGGAAAGTGGGCTATTTAGCTCGCCAAAGCTCTCTTGGGGAAGCCTGATGGATTCAAGGCGGCAAATACTCGGCTAATAAGCGCGCTGGAGAAGCTGAGATTGAAGCAGAGGGCCAGAATCAGCACGGAAAGTAAGCCAGGCAGCTGTTGTTGGCGAGCCCAGGCGCAGTCAGAGAGCCCAGGCGGCCCGAAAGCGAGCAAAAGCAGGCAGAAAAGGCCAGGCCCGGTAGGTAGGCTAAACAGTCGGGCAGGCGCCTGCAACTCGAGCTTGAAGCGCGCTGGAGAGCCCCGGATTGAATTTCTGAGAGAGAAACAATGTTAATTGCAGGCGAGGCGCTGTGCTTCCTCTGCAATAATTCAGCTGCCAGGCGCAGAATCCCAGCCAAGGCGGTACTATAGAGAGCAAAATCGCTGCTGGAAGGCGAAACGCAGGCGAAAACGTGCGGGAAGGCCCAAAAGCAGGCGGAAGGCGAGCAAAGCGGGCTCGCAGCGAAGGCGAACAGTGTAAAAGCAAGGCAAGGCGGCTGCAACTCGGCGAGCAAGCAAGCCAGAGAGCTGAAGTATGAACCAGAGCACCGGATTCAAGGCAGTTACAGCGCTAGGTAGCATAAAGCAGGCAGTCGCAGCATCACTCTCCACCGATTTCCTTCCCGAGCTAGACTTTCAGCGTCCTCCAGGCGAGACCGAAGGCGAACAGAGAGGAAAGCGAGGGCAAATGGAGCCCAGGCGCAGGCGGAAGCTCGAAAAGCAGGCGGAAGGCGAGCAAAACGGGCTCAAAGCGAAGGCGAACAGTGTAAAAGTAAGACAAGGCGACTGCAACTCGGCGAGCAAGGCAGCTCCAGCGCCAAAGTAAGAGCGAGAGCACCAGATTCAAGGCAGTAAGTGCTCCAGGCGGACCCAGCTCGGTCATCAGGCAAGCAAGGACAGCCCAGCAGCAGCCAGAAGAGCAGGCGGAAGACACTGACAGCAAAAGCAGGCGGCGAAAAAGGGCCAAAATAACCACGAACGCCGGAACCAGGTAAAAGCAGTGTCCAGGAAGGGGCTTTCGGTGCTAGCAACCAGACCCTTATAAGTTTATAAAAGGCTATACAGCTGGTATAGCCTAGAGAGGTAGCACACGCGAGTTCCGTCGAAGCCGAAGACCCCTACCTGGCCAGTTCAACTCACATAGGAGGAGGTTTTTTATTTTGCGCCCTTTTTACAGCCAAGGCGGCGACAAGTCCAACAAGGTGCCAGGTTGCATGGTCAAGGCGGCAGTTACTCAGCAAGCAAGGCGGTTCAGAGGTGCTTGTGTGAGCCAGAGTGCCTTACTTCTGCTGTGAGTCACGCTAGGCGGCCCAGGCGGCCCCACTCGGAAGCACAAGGCAGCAGCAACTCGGCCCAGAAGACAGCTAAAGAGACCCGGACAGAGCCAGAAGGCAGCACTCGCGGCAGAAAGCAAGCTAGGCGGACCAGCAAGGCACTTGTTACTCGGTCCAAGCACCCCAAGCACTCAAATAGCCTCCCACAATCGCCCAACAATAATCCCAGAACACGCCCAAAGCAAACAAAAGTCACTCCAAATGACCCCGAAACGGGTCTTGGCGCAATAATTTGGCCACTTTCCCTGCCAGAACCAACACCGAGGACCCCCAAGACCAGACCCACCACCGATTCCCTCCCAGAAGCTGGGGCTGTCCCAGAATGTGGCGCAAAATTTGGACCAAATTCGGTTTGGATTCACTCAGCTAAGACACCGGGGAGCGGAGATGGGGTTCTCACGCATACGGTACCAGTGCTTACATAATTCACCCACTCCCCACTTTAGCCATTATTAGTGTGTTTAATCGAGGTCCCTAAAAACGAAGTCGCTGTGGGGCGCTGCTGGAAAATTTCCAAGGTTACACACACTACAGCCTCCATGTGATATTAGTTTGTGCAAAGCCACAGCTCCCCAGCTTCCATACCCCGCCCAAGAGGATAACTTTCAGCCAAAAGTGACTAACCCCGGACGAGAGGAGCCTGCAGCGAGTGGGAAGATAATGCTTGAGTAACTGCACATATATGGTAAGTGACAGTACCCGGCCAGTACCATTTTGCGCCGTGGAGCGGAGGTGCCGCTGCGGTTGGTGCTGAGATCGCCGTTTTTGTGTGCTTGGGACAGCGGTTTTGCGGTTCTTTTTGGCGGTTTTAGGCGGAAAGTGCTCCCAGAGAGGGTCAGTGTGCGATTTGCGGTAGGGATTTGAGGGTCGAAACCTGGAAACGCGTGTCGGTTTTGATTTCTGGTAGGGAAAGTGAGAAAGATGGAAATTTGTTGTTGTAAAATGGAGCAAGGCGGGCGATAATGTGTGGTGGAGGCGAGCTAGTGGCGGCTGAGTGAGGCAGTGCGTGCTTGTTTGGGCTGAATCGTGCTTGAGGCAGCGAACTGGCCTTGGGTTTGGTTGCTCAGTGCTGGGGTTTTCCCTTACTTTAGTGGATTGTTGCGGGCGAAGTGCGTTCAGAGAGCTCAAACTCTCATTTCTCTACCAGAATTCAAGACCAAAACCTGGAATCGGGTCTGGGTTTTGAATTCTGCTAGGGAAAGTGAGAAAGTGAAAATTATTGAGAAATTTCAAGGGCAGAGAACGGGCAAGGCAACTGAAAGAGAACGAGGAAGGCGAACAAGAGAGGAATCAGAGAGCAAAATGAGCTCAGAGCTTGCTTCAGAGTGCTTCAGGCAGAGAAACTCCCTTGCAGTTTGTTACTTGTTCAAGGCAATTCTGGTCGAAATTCAGATTTCCCTTGCTTTTTGACGATTATCGTCAGAAAGTGCTTCCAGAGAGCCAAAACTCTCATTTTCCTACCAAGATTTGAACTAGGCACCCTGGAATCGGGAGTCGGTTTTGAATTCCGCTAGGAAAAGAACAGAAGTGATAAAATCAAGGGCAGAGAACGGGCAAGGCAGAGGAAAGAGAGCGAGGCAAGCGAACAGTAAGGGAATTAGTAGGCAAAGTCAAGGCAGCAAGTGCTTTCAGGAGCTCCAGGCAGCTCAGCCCGCCTTGCTGAGAGCGACTTGCCCGAGGCAGATCCAGTGAATTTTTGAATTTCCCTTGCTTTTTGCTCATTATTCTGAAAACGTGCTTCCAGAGAGCCCAAACTCTCATTTCTCTACCAGGATTTGAAGGTTGAAACCTGGAATCGAGTGTCAGTTTTCATTTTCCCTAGGCAAATTTCAAAAGTGAAAATTACTTGGGCAGAGAACGGGCTAGGCGGGAGAACAAGAGTGAGGAAGGCGAACAAGAGAGGTTTCAGTGGGCAAAGTCGAGCCACCAAGTGCTTTGAGGAGCTTCAGGCAGCAAAACTCCCTTGCCAACACCGACTTGCTCAAGGCAGAACTAGCCGAAATCTAACTTTCCCTTGCTTTTTGGCTACTTTGCTCAGAAAGTGCTTCCAAAGAGCTCAAAGCTCACTTTTCCTACCAGAATTCAAGACCGAAACCTGGAATCGAGGGTCAGTCTTGATTTCTGGTAGAGAAAGTGAGAAAGTTAAAATTACTTGATAAAATTCAAGGCAGAGAGCGGGCAAGGCAGAGGAAAGAGAGCGAAGCAGGAGAATGAAAGAGGAATCAGTGAGCAAAGTGAGCTCAGAGCTTGCTTCAGAGTACTTCAGGCAGAGAAACTCCCTTACGAAGTATGACTTGTCCAAGGAAGAACCAGCCGAAATCCAACTTTCCCTTGCTTTTCGGTCATTTTCTTCAGAAAGTGCTTCCAGAGAGCTCAAACTCTCATTTCCCTACCAGAAATCAAGGACGGCACCCTTAATTCGAGAGTCTGCCTCCATTTTCCCAAGGGAAAGTAAAATAGTGAGAATTCTGCTGCACTAAAACAGAAACCAGGCAGCCGAAAGAGAACTAAGCAGGCGAACAGCAAGCAAACCAGCGAGCAAAACCAAGGCAGCACCCGCCCAAGAGAGCCCCAGGCAGCGAAACTCCCCACACTGCGACCCACTACTCCAAGCAGCGCCGCACCGCAGCCGCTCCCGCCAGGCAGCGAGCCCAGAGCAAGCCCGCCTCCATCCCCCCACCAGAAACGCACACCCAAACCTGCAACCGGGCCTCCACCGCGCATCCCCCCAGCAAAAGCACCTAAGCAAAGACACCAGTTCAGTATTACACAGCAAGGCAGCCAGAATCTGGTTTAGTACTAACAACGCAGTAAAGCTACCTTCAGACCAAGTAGAGTAATATTGGCCGCACGCTGGAGAACTAAAAATAAAATAAACAGTAGCAGCACAGCTAGCAAAAATAGCCAGCAAAAATGAATAATAACACAGAGTGGCACCTCAACTACTTGAATTTACTTATAGCTCACAGTGCACTCGAGCTCCATGGTCTATGGAGAGCGGCGGTTTCGCTTCTATTTCATAAGCAGGTGAAACCATACACGCCTGTAGGGGAGATTCTCACTTAGAGGCTGTCAGCCATAACATGCCAAAGGGTGGCTTCAGCCAACTGCTTTGTCAAACAAGGCTGTAAACCAGTGCTTTGATAAAAATGTTCCTCTCGTACTAATCTAGATTACTAGCGGTGCGCGGTCCTCAGTAGGATAAAACTAACCTGTCTCGCGACGGTCTAAACCCAGCTCACGTTCCCTTGCATGGGTGAACAATCCAACACTTTCTGAATGCTGCTTCAGAATGATAGGAAGAGCCGACATCTAAGAATCAAAAAGCCACGTCGCTTTGGTCGCTTGGCGGCCACAAGCCAGTTATCCCTGTGGTAACTTTTCTGTCACCTCCAGATTCATTCCAAGAATCGTAAAGGATCGATAGACCACGCTTTCACGGTTGCATACGCCACTGACGCACGCAATCAGACAAGCTTTTGCTCTTTTGCTCTGCGACAGGTTTCCGTCCTGTCTGAGCTTGTTTTAGGACGCCTGCGTTGCGCTTTAGCAGGCGCGCCGCCCCAGCCAACCTCCCCACCTAGAAATGTCCCCGACAAGCCCCAGGCCAAAGCCGGGCCGGTTACCGGGTTAGCAGAACAATGAGTAGTGTCAGGGTGTTACATGCTGCGGTCGCCCTCCCCTGTACGCTCTACCACCATCACCGTTCTACAATTCCAAGCTGGAGTCAAGCTCAACAGGGTCTTCTTGCCCCGCTGAGGGTTACACTCGCCCGTTCCCGAGTCTGTGGTTTCGCGAAGATACGACCAGGGACAGTAAGAACCTCATTAATCCATTCATGCACGTCCAAAATTACTGGACGAGGCATTTGGCTACCTTAAAAGAGTCATAGTTACTCCCGCCGTTTACCAGAGCTTGAATGACTCTCGTCACGTTGACAGTCATAGCACTGGGCAGGATTCACATCTCGTCAAAACCGGCTGCGGCTATCGAGCTGCTATGTTTTAATTATACAGTCGGGTTCTTCTAGTCAGTAGCAGTTCTGAATTGCCCATGGTGCGTTAGAGGCTGCAAAGATCACCCAGCTCACATCTGGCAGGTTGCCCCACTTCGACGCTTCCCCGAGGTCTCAATGCAGCGCCGCCGGCACGAGCATTCAGAGCCACTCTTTATCCCAAGGTTACAGAGCCGATTTGCCGACTTCCCTTGGTCGTGTTATCTTCTCACTAGAGGTTTCTTGCCTAGGAGACCTGATGCGGTTATCAGTACGGTGCCCGCCCGAGTCGCGCAGTCCATTTTGAGGCGTCTCTCGGCCCCGCCCGCGTCCGTGTACGCGGACGTATTCTAGCTGCGAAACGTGGCTCTAGAGCTTAGCTCTTCCCCACGCCCTGGAGCATTAAGCCGGTGCGATGGTCCGACCGCGCCGACCGAGAGACCGTGAACTGCGCCGTCCGTTGCCGAATGTGGGCGGGCCTGCAGGGATCTTAGCCTGCTTCCCTTTCGACGCTTAAATGGCCGTGGCCGAGCGCTTAGGGCCGAGTCACCCGCAGACTGTTTCAGTGGCTGCGGAATCCTTCTCCTCTTCAGTGGTCTGCATGCAGATTATTGGCTACTCCAATTAAGAGCTGGACTAGTGCGCGCTCCGCCCCCTCTCACGAGAAAGCTTCGACGCCCGCACCACCACGTTCTACCTGGCACGGCGTGCCAGTGGAGTGTAGGTCAGAGGCTGCAGCGCGATCCATTTTCCGAGCGTACTGATTCGGCAGGTGAGTTGTAACACACTCCTTAGAGGCTTCCGACTTTTATGGCCACCTTCCTGCTGTCTGTATCAGCACACGTCGTTTTTTCTCATGCGCCCCTGTTGCGCACCGTAACTCCACTTAAGGCTGAATCCTCCTTGCCCATCCGGCTTACCCAGAGGGGCCCACTAGCAGTGCATACTCCACCGCGGCGGCTCCTTGCGGAAGACCCGCGATCCCGACTATTCGAAGTTTGAGAGTTGGGGCATACCCGGAGGCCACTTTCCACCAATCCTTATCTCTACCTGTCGGAGCTAAATCACTGCTGCTATCCTGAGAGAAATTTCGAACGTAACCAGCTACTTGGAAGTTCGATGAGTCTTTCGCCCCTTTACGCAGCTCTGACAAACGATTTGCACGTCAGTATTGCTGCGGACCTCCACCAGCCTTTCGACTGGCTTCATCCTCGCCGTGTAAAGATCACTACCTTTCGGGTTTACATCAGACAACTCTGTACAGGAGCCCCGGTGAACCGGTGCACCCTAACATGGCTGAGTATTTCCGCTTTCGCTGCGCCCTTGCGTTTGCACGCATTGGCTCGCAGTCTAACGTAACTCCTTAATCCGTGTTTCGAGACGGGCGGAAAGCGGCGGCCCTCTAGGAGAGGTTCGGCAGATGCGCTGCCCCGCTTACCCTTCAAAATAATAGTTTCACGTCTTTTAAGCAACCCCTTTGAGTCTACTTTTCACCTTTCACTCACGTTACTCGATACGCTATCGGACTTGGACCTGTATTTGGCCTTGGATGAGGAATACCACCCGTATTCATACTACACTCTCAAGCAGTACTACTACGCCAGCTAGTGCAAGGGGGCCAACCAGAGTTGCACTGTTTGGTCCGGCCGGTTCAACGGCACTTTGCCCCCGCTGCAATGCACGCCCACAACTGGACTTCAGGCCTGGCACGTCCCTGTTCGCTCGCCGCTACTGGGGGAATCTCGCTTTGATTTCTTTTCCTGGGCTTACTGATATGCTTAAGTTCGGCCCGTAGTCTCGTACCGCACAGGTCGCGTGTTGTTCTCTGCAGAAAAAGGGCACGCCGCCCTCCCAGCTGGACCAACTCTGTACGGTGCGCGGCCTCGCGGCCTGAGGTATTCGAGAATTGACAACTCGCATAGGGCTGAGGCTCGTCGCCACAAATTTCGCTCTGTTCTACGCTCTTCGTCGATGTCCAAGCCTAGTGATCCACTATTATCCGTTAGATTTCTGTGTACTTGATATATTTAGTTAGGCTTAAAATTATTTGGCACTAATGATCCGGCTGCAGGTTCCCCTACAGCAGCCTTGTTACGACTTCTCCTTCCTCCAGACATTGGGGTTCGCAGAACTTCGTGCATGCCGCGAGGCGCGCACTCTGGACAACTCACCAAAACATCCAAGTCGGTAGGAGCGACGGGCGGTGTGTACAAAAGACAGGGACATAGTCAGCCCGCGCTAATAACGCAGACCTACAAGACATTCCTCGTTCACGGAGAAAAATTCCAATCTCCGATCCCTACCACGTCGGCGGTTCACACGAATGGCCGGGCCTTCAGGCCGGGCGACGCTGTGCAGCCGACATTGTAGTACGCGCGCGGCCCAGAGTGTCTAAGGGCATCACAGACCTGCTAGAGCAACCACGTTCGTCCTGCTCAACGCAGGCGCTCCCCCCAGGCTGGGGGTGGTTGTCTCGCTCGTTAACGCAATAAGGCAGACAGTTTACACCACGAACTAGGAGCGGCCATGCACCACCAACTGCCCAATCGCAAAAGAACTCTTAATCTGTTGCTCCGTAAAGCATCTGGGTCTGGTAAGATTTGCGTGTTGAGTCAAATTGAGCCGCAGACTCCACGTCTTGTGGTATCTTTCCGTCAATACCTTCAAGTTTCAATCTTGCAATCATACTTCCCCCAGAACCCGAAACCTTGCGGTTTCCCTTGAGATGCGGACTTCTGAGCCCGCTTCTGAGATGGTATCGTTTAAGGCGTGAAATAAAACGGTTTCTAATCATCGTCTATCCTCACCCTTTCGCTCTTGACCAACTGGACGGCGCTTACCGACTGCCTTCGCTGTTGAAAGTCCTTGGTGGATCATCCTATTTCACCTGTCCCCACCAAATACTATCAGTCCCGCGCCGCCATATACTCCGTACCCCCCGTCGCCGGGGAGCAATGTCATTCTTTGCTGTACTGTGCAGCGGTTTCCCTGTAATGAACACTCCGATTTTCTCAAAGTGACACGCCGGGCTAACAACGGCTACGAGCTTTTTAACTGCAACAACGTAAGAGAAAGCTATCAGTGATGGAATTACCGCGGCTGCTGGCACCATGCTCTCCCACTAATTGCGTTCGCGAGGGTGTGTGCGCCTCGCTCAGCTTAATCCCGGCCTAAGCCGGCTCAAGATTTTTCGTCACTGCCTCGTACGTTTGTACATTGGGCAATTTCCGCGCCTGCTGCCTCCCTTAGAACTATGAGCCGTCTCTCATGCTCATTCTCCGGAGTCGAACCCTAATTCTCCGTACGCGTGAACTCATAGGATAACCTTTACTTCTCCTACTTAATGATGCGTCAGAAGCTGATCGTGCCTGCCTAACAGTCATTTTTACAACATAAATCAACCCGAGATCGCTCTCACTACCGATGTAACGAAGCACGATTAGTATGAGAGTTGCCCGTATTAGCCGACTACGAATAAAGCACGAGACATTTCAACTGATTTAATGAGCCGTTCGCAGTTTCACCTGTGTATTAGCTTATACCTGGCATGCATGGCTTAATCCTTAATCTTAGCTTGCCCTTCTGGCAGGTTCAACCAGGTAACCACGTTCTCGCAACGCAGCTCCACTAGCAACCTCCATCCGAACCACGATTCAATCGAATTTCCCTACTGTACAACTTGTCGCAGAAGGTTTCCTCCGCCGGCGGCATTCCGGCCAGGGCATATTGTCGCCCATACAGTACGCAGTTTCCTGCCCCAGCGCCCGCCAGCCCAGGTAGCCAGCTTCTTTGTCCGCCCGCGCCTGCAGTTCAAGTCTCCGCAGCCCGGAAGGCCACCCGAGGCCCCGGTTCTCCCTCCTCCGGCCCCAGCCCGGCCCGTTCTCCGCAGGCGTCGGCGATGCTCGGCACTCCCAGGTGCGCCGCGGACAGGCTGCTGCCCTTCCTCCGCGGGTAACCTTCCCCATACAAGGCGTTGAGAGTATCGTTCTTCTCCAGAATTCCCGCTGCACCGCCCGCTCGCCTGCGGACACGTTTCCCTGCTGGGCGCGGCCTCCCGCGCTGCGATTTCGCCCGACAAAATTTTCCTCCGAGAGTCTTCACGTGCCCTCTCATAGCTAATACGCCTTCGTGGCGGACGCCCGTAACTCCAGGTTGCGGCTCATCGTGTTAATTTGGCCCCACTTTTTAGCTAGGAAATCTGCACTTTACCGAACCTCACACGCGATTCCAGGTTTCGGGCCGCGATTTTCCTACCGGAAAAAATGTCTGGTAGGAAAAAATCGCTTTTTCGCGCCCGGGAATTTTCGCGCTAGGAAATTTTCGCTTTTTTCCTACCAGAGGCCGTTTTGGCGAGGCTCCCGCTTGCTAAAAGTGCGAAAAAGCGCGAATTTCATGGGGAGGCCCTCTCCGGAGAGCGTGTCTGATCTTTTTCGCGCTTTTTCATGGGGAGAAATTTTTTGACATGCGTTTCCAGGTTTGGGGGCGCGATTTCCGGGCGGGAAAAAACCTGGTAGGAAAAAGTGCGTCCAATTGCGTTTCGAGGGGGTGCTGGTTGGATTCCGGTAGGGAGTCGGTGCGGTTTCAAGGGAGGCGAGTTCGGGAGAGGGCCTCGGTTGGGGCGTTGATGTTTTGTGGGGGAATTTTGCTGGCGAGTGCGCCGCTGGGACTTTCACGGTGCTTTTGGGCTCTGGGTTCAGGCGAGAGGGCCTGTGAGAGTATGCTTGAGTGAGAGAGAGAGTGTGAGTGAGAGAGAAGGCGGCTACAGCTCGAGCTTGAAGACCGCTGCGGAGCTCCGGACTGAAGCGCTAGGCCAGATTCGGCCCAGAGAGCACGCCAGGCGGCCTTGCTGGAGAGTCGGCGTGGACTTGCCTGAGAGATTTCGCCTTGCTGTGAAAATTTCTGCCTGAGCTTTTTCACTTTGTGAGGTCACTTCGGAGCGTGTCGGAGCTGCGATTTCCTACCGGGATTTGGGCCGGCGGGAAAACGCGTGATTTTCCTAGGCGAAAATAATTCTGCCTGGAAAAAGCGCGATTTTCGTGGGAGACACGCGTTTCGAGCTCCTGGGCGTATATTTTGGTAGGGAAAGTGGGCTATTTAGCTCGCCAAAGCTCTCTTGGGGAAGCCTGATGGTTTCAAGGCGGCAATTACTCGGCTAATAAGCGCGCTGGAGAAGCTGGGACTGAAGCAGAGAGCGAGAAACAGCACTGAAAGTAGGCCAGGCAGCTCATAAAGGCGAGCCCAGGCGCAGTCAGAGAGCCCAGGCGGCCCGAAAGCGAGCAAAAGCAGGCAGAAAAGGCCAGGCTCGGTAGGTAGGCTAAACAGTCGGGCAGGCGCCTGAAGCTTGAGCTTGAAGCGCGCTGGAGAGCCCCGGATTGAATTTCTGAGAGAGAAACAATGTTAATTGCAGGCGAGGCGCCGTGCTTCCTCTGCAATAGTTCAGCTGACAGGCGCAGAATCTCAGCCAAGGCGGTATTATAGAGAGCAAAATCGCTGCTGGAAGGCGAAATGCGGGCGAAAACGTAGCGGAAGGCCCGAAAGCAGGCGGAAGGCGAGCAAAGCTGGCTCGAAGCGAAGGCGAACGGTAATTATTGAGAGCAAGGCGGCTGCAACTCAGTAAGTAAGCAAGCCAGAGAGCTGAAGTAAGTGCCAGAGCACCAGATCCAAGGCAGTTACAACTCCAGGCAGCATAAAGCAGGCAGCCGCAGCATGACTCTCCACCAATTTCCTTCCCGAGCTAGACTTTCAGCGTCCTCCAGGCGAGACCGAAGGCGAACAGAGAGGAAAGTGAGGGCAAATGGAGCCCAGGCGCAGGCGGAAGCTCGAAAAGCAGGCGGAAGGCGAGCAAAGCGGGCTCAAAGCGAAGGCGAGCAGTGTAAAAGTAAGGCAAGGCGGCTGCAACTCGGCGAGCAAGGCAGCTCCAGCGCCAAAGTAAGAGCGAGAGCACCAGATTCAAGGCGAAACTAGCTCCAGGCGGACCCAGCTCGGTCACCAGGCAAGCAAGGACAGCCCAGCAGCAGCCAGAAGAGCAGGCGGAAGACACTGACAGCAAAAGCAGGCGGCGAAAAGGGCCAAAATAACCACGAACGCCGGAACCAGGTAAAAGCAGTGTCCAGGAAGGGGCTTTCGGTGCTAGCAACCAGACCCTTATAAGTTTATAAAAGGCTATACAGCTGGTATAGCCTAGAGAGGTAGCACACGCGAGTTCCGTCGAAGCCGAAGACCCCTACCTGGCCAGTTCAACTCACATAGGAGGAGGTTTTTTATTTTGCGCCCTTTTTACAGCCCAGGCCGGGACCAGTCCAACAAGGTGCCAGGTTGCATGGTCAAGGCGGCAGTAGCTCAGCAACCAAGGCAGTTCAGAGGTGCTTGTGTGAGCCAGAGCGCCTTACTTCTGCTGCAAGTCACGCTAGGCGGCCCAGGCAGCACCACTCGGAAGCACAAGGCGGCCCAAGGCAGCGGCAACTCGGCCCAGAAGACCGCTAAAGAGACCCGGACAGAGCCAGAACACAGCTCTCGCGGCAGAAAGCAAGCAAGGCAGACCAGCAAGACACTTGTTACTCGGTCCAAGCACCCCAAGCACTCAAGGAAGCTCCCACAATAATCCCAAGAACACGCCCAAAGCAAACAAAAGTCACTCCAAATGACCCCGAAACGGGTCTTGGCGCAATAATTTGGCCACTTGCCCTGCCAGAACCAACACCGAGGACCCCCAAGACCAGACCCACCACCGATTCCCTCCCAGAAGCTGGGGCTGTCCCAGAATTTGGCGCAAAATTTGGACCAAATTCGGTTTGGATTCACTCAGCTAAGACACCGGGGAGCGGAGATGGGGTTCTCACGCATACGGTACCAGTGCTTACATAATTCACCCACTCCCCACTTTAGCCATTATTAGTGTGTTTAATCGAGGTCCCTAAAAACGAAGTCGCTGTGGGGCGCTGCTGGAAAATTTCCAAGGTTACACACACTACAGCCTCCATGTGATATTAGTTTGTGCAAAGCCACAGCTCCCCAGCTTCCATACCCCGCCCAAGAGGATAACTTTCAGCCAAAAGTGACTAACCCCGGACGAGAGGAGCCTGCAGCGAGTGGGAAGATAATGCTTGAGTAACTGCACATATATGGTAAGTGACAGTACCCGGCCAGTACCATTTTGCGCCGTGGAGCGGAGGTGCCGCTGCTGCGGTTGCCGAGATCACCGTTTTTGTGTGCTTGGGACAGCGGTTTTGCGGTTCTTTTTGGCGGTATTTGGCGGAAAGTGCGTCTGGAGGGGGTCAATGTGCGATTTGCGGTAGGGATTTGAGGGTCGAAACCTGGAATCGGGTCTGGACTCTGAATTCTGGTAGGGAAAGTGAAGTTAGTTAAATTTTTGTTGTAGTAAAATGGAGCAAGGCGGGCGATAATGTGTGATGGAGGCGAGCTTGTGGCGGCTGAGTGAGGCAGTGCGTGCTTGTTTGGGCTGAATCGTGCTTGAGGCAGCGAATTGGCCTTGGGTTTGGTAGCTCAGTGCTGTGGTTTTCCCTTGCTTTTGTGGATTGTTGTGGGCGAAGTGCGTTCAGAGAGCTCTAACTTCACTTTCTCTACCAGGATTCAAGACCGAAACCTGGAATCGAGTGTCGTCCTTGAACTCCGCTAGGGAAAGTGAGAAAGTTAAATTTATTGATAAATTTCAAGGGCAGAGAACGGACAAGGCAGAGGAAAGAGAACGAGGCAGGCGAACAAGAGAGGAATCAGTGAGCAAAGTCGAGCCACCAAGTGCTTTCAGGAGCTCCAGGCAGCAAAACTCCCTTGCTCAAAGCGACTTGCTCAAGGCGATTCTGGTCGAAATCCAGATTTCCCTGGCTTTTCGGTCATTTTGCTCAAAACGTGTGTTCAGAGAGCTCAAACTTCACTTTTCCTACCAGAAATCAAGACTGAAACCTGGAATCGGGTCTGGACTGTGATTTCCGCTAGGGAAAGTGAGAAAGTGAGAAAATCTAGGACAGAGAACGAAGCAAGGCAGAGGAAAGAGAACGAAGCAACAGAACAAGAGAGGAATCAGAGAGCAAAGTCGAGCCAGCAAGTGCTTTCAGGAGCTTCAGGCAGCGAAACTTCCTAGCCAACACCGACTTGTCCAAGGCAGAACTAGCCGAAATCCAACTTTCCCTAGCTTTTTGACGAATTTGCTCGAAATGTGCTTCCAGAGAGCTCTAACTCTCATTTCTCTACCAGGATTTGAACTAGGCGACCTGGAATCGAGTGTCAGTTTTGATTTTCCCTAGGCAAAGTTCAAAAGTTAAAATTGCTTGGGCAGAGAACGGGCAAGGCGGAAGAAAGAGAACAAAGCAGGCGAACAAGAGAGGAATCAGTGAGCAGAATCAAGGCAGCAAGTGCTTCCAAGAGCTCCAGGCAGCGAAACTCCCTTGCTCAAAGCAACTTGCTCAAGGCAGTTCAAGTCAGTTTTCGATTTTCCCTTGCTTTTTGGCGCATTTGCTCGAAACGTGTGTTCAGAGAGCTCAAACTTCACTTTCCCTACCAGAAATCTAGGACGGCGACCTGGAATCGAGTGTCGACCTTGATTTTTGCTAGGGAAAGTGAGGAAATCAAGGACAGAGAACGAGGAAGGCAGCTGAAAGAGAACGAGGAAGGCGAACAAGAGAGGAATCAGTGAGCAAAATTAAGGCAGCAAGTGCTTTCAGGAGCTCCAGGCAGCTCAGCCCGCCTTACTGAGAACGACTTGCCTGAGGCAGATCCAGTGAATTTTCGATTTTCCCTTGCTTCTTTGCCATTTTTCTGAAAACGTTGTTCAGAGAGTTCAAACTTCACTTTCTCTACCAGAAATCAAGACCGAAACCTGGAATCGAGTGTCAGTTTTGAATTCTGGTAGGGAAAGTGAGAAAGTTAAAATTACTTGATAAAATCAAGGACAGAGAACGGGCAAGGCGGGAGAAAGAGAGCGAAGCAAGAGAACAGTAAGGGAATTAGTAGGCAAAGTGAGCTCAGAGCTTGCTCAAGTGAACCCAAGGCAGAGAAACTCCCTTGCCAACACCGACTTGCTCAAGGCAGAACCAGCCGAAATCCAGCTTTCCCTTGCTTTTTGGTGATTTTGCTCAAAACGTGCTTCTAGAGAGGCAAAAGTCTCATTTTCCTACCAGGATTTGAACTAGGCGGCCTTAAATCGAGTGTCAGTTTTGATTTCCGCTAGGGAAAGTACAGAAGTGAGAAAAGCAAGGACAGAGAACGAAGTAAGGCAGCTGAAAGAGAGCGAGGAAGGAGAACTAGAGAGGAATCAGTAAGCAAAATCAAGGCAGCAAGTGCTTCCAAGTGCTCCAGGCAGCTCAGCCCGCCTTACTGAGAACGACTTGCCTGAGGCAGATCCAGTGAATTTTCGATTTTCCCTTGCTTCTTTGCCATTTTTCTGAAAACGTTGTTTTGAGAGGCAAAAGCTCACTTTTCCTACCAGAAATCAAGGTCCAAAACCTGGAATCGGGTATCGGTCTTGAATTCTGGTAGGGAAAGTGAGAAAGTTAAAATTATTAGAGAAAATTCCAGGCAGAGAACGGGCAAGGCGAGGGAAAGAGAACGAAGCAGGCGAACAAGAGTGAATTCAGTAAGCAAAGTGAGTCAAGTGTTTGCTCAAGTGAACCCAAGGCAGCGAAATTCCCTTGCTCAAAGCGACTTGTCCAAGGCAGAACCAACTTTCCCTTGCTTTAGTGGATTGTTGTAGACGAAGTGCTCCCAGAGAGGGCCAGCGTGCGATTTCCTACCAGGATTTGAACTAGGCACCCTTAATTCGAGAGTCTGCCTCCATTTTCCCAAGGGAAAGTAAAATAGTGAGAATTTTGCTGCACTAAAACAGAAACCAGGCAGCCGAAAGAGAACAAAGCAGGCGAACAGCAAGCAAACCAGCGAGCAAAACCAAGGCAGCACCCGCCCAAGAGAGCCCCAGGCAGCGAAACCCCCCACACTGCGACCCACTACTCCAAGCAGCGCCGCACCGCAGCCGCTCCCGCCAGGCAGCGAGCCCAGAGCAAGCCCACCTCCATTCCCCCACCAGAAACGCACACCCAAACCTGCAACCAGCCTCCACCGCGCATTCCCCCAGCAAAAGCACCTAAGCAAAGACACCAGTTCAGTATTACACAGCAAGGCAGCCAGAATCTGGTTCAGTACTAGCAATGAAGTAAAGCTACCTTCAGACCAGATAGAGTAATATTGGCCGCACGATAGAGAACTAAAAATAAAATAAACGGTAGCAGCACAGCTAGCAAAAACAAGCCAGCAAAAATGAATAATAACACAGAGTGGCACCTCAACTACTTGAATTTACTTATAGCTCACAGTGCACTCGAGCTCCATGGTCTATGGAGAGCGGCGGTTTCGCTTCTATTTCATAAGCAGGTGAAACCATACACACCTGTAGGGAAGATTCTCACTTAGAGGCTGTCAGCCATAACATGCCAAAGGGTGGCTTCAGCCAACTGCTTTGTCAAACAAGGCTGTAAACCAGTGCTTTGATAAAAATGTTCCTCTCGTACTAATCTAGATTACTAGCGGTGCGCGGTCCTCAGTAGGATAAAACTAACCTGTCTCGCGACGGTCTAAACCCAGCTCACGTTCCCTTGCATGGGTGAACAATCCAACACTTTCTGAATGCTGCTTCAGAATGATAGGAAGAGCCGACATCGAAGAATCAAAAAGCCACGTCGCTTTGGTCGCTTGGCGGCCACAAGCCAGTTATCCCTGTGGTAACTTTTCTGTCCCCTCCAGATTCATTCCAAGAATCGTAAAGGATCGATAGACCACGCTTTCACGGTTGCATACGCCACTGACGCACGCAATCAGACAAGCTTTTGCTCTTTTGCTCTGCGACAGGTTTCCGTCCTGTCTGAGCTTGTTTTAGGACGCCTGCGTTGCGCTTTAGCAGGCGCGCCGCCCCAGCCAAACTCCCCACCTAGAAATGTCCCCGACAAGCCCCAGGCCAAAGCCGGGCCGGTTACCGGGTTAGCAGAACAATGAGTAGTGTCAGGGTGTTACATGCTGCGGTCGCCCTCCCCTGTACGCTCTACCACCATCACCGTTCTACAATTCCAAGCTGGAGTCAAGCTCAACAGGGTCTTCTTGCCCCGCTGAGGGTTACACTCGCCCGTTCCCGAGCCTGTGGTTTCGCGAAGATACGACCAGGGACAGTAAGAACCTCATTAATCCATTCATGCACGTCCAAAATTACTGGACGAGGCATTTGGCTACCTTAAAAGAGTCATAGTTACTCCCGCCGTTTACCAGAGCTTGAATGACTCTCGTCACGTTGACAGTCATAGCACTGGGCAGGATTCACATCTCGTCAAAACCGGCTGCGGCTATCGAGATGCTATGTTTTAATTATACAGTCGGGTTCTTCTAGTCAGTAGCAGTTCTGAATTGCCCATGGTGCGTTAGAGGCTGCAAAGATCACCCAGCTCACATCTGGCAGGTTGCCCCACTTCGACGCTTCCCCGAGGTCTCAATGCAGCGCCGCCGGCACGAGCATTCAGCGCCACTCTTTATCCCAAGGTTACAGAGCCGATTTGCCGACTTCCCTTGGTCGTGTTATCTTCTCACTAGAGGTTTCTTGCCTAGGAGACCTGATGCGGTTATCAGTACGGTGCCCGCCCGAGTCGCGCAGTCCATTTTGAGGCGTCTCTCGGCCCCGCACGCGTCCGTGTACGCGGACGTATTCTAGCTGCGAAACGTGGCTCTAGAGCTTAGCTCTTCCCCACGCCCTGGAGCATTAAGCCGGTGCGATGGTCCGACCGCGCCGACCGAGAGACCGTGAACTGCGCCGTCCGTTGCCGAATGTGGGCGGGCCTGCAGGGATCTTAGCCTGCTTCCCTTTCGACGCTTAAATGGCCGTGGCCGAGCGCTTAGGTCCGAGTCACCCGCAGACTGTTTCAGTGGCTGCGGAATCCTTCTCCTCTTCAGTGGTCTGCATGCAGATTATTGGCTACTCCAATTAAGATCTGGACTAGTGCGCGCTCCGCCCCCCCTCACGAGAAAGCTTCGACGCCCGCACCACCACGTTCTACCTGGCACGGCGTGCCAGTGGAGTGTAGGTCAGAGGCTGCAGCGCGATCCATTTTCCGAGCGTACTGATTCGTCAGGTGAGTTGTAACACACTCCTTAGAGGCTTCCGACTTTTATGGCCACCTTCCTGCTGTCTGTATCAGCACACGTCGTTTTTTCTCATGCGCCCCTGTTGCGCACCGTAACTCCACTTAAGGCTGAATCCTCCTTGCCCATCCGGCTTACCCAGAGGGGCCCACTAGCAGTGCATACTCCACCGCGGCGGCTCCTTGCGGAAGACCCGCGATCCCGACTATTCGAAGTTTGAGAGTTGGGGCATACCCGGAGGCCACTTTCCACCAATCATTATCTCTACCTGTCGGAGCTAAATCACTGCTGCTATCCTGAGAGAAATTTCGAACGTAACCAGCTACTTGGAAGTTCGATGAGTCTTTCGCCCCTTTACACAGCTCTGACAAACGATTTGCACGTCAGTATTGCTGCGGACCTCCACCAGCCTGTCGACTGGCTTCATCCTCGCCGTGTAAAGATCACTACCTTTCGGGTTTACATCAGACAACTCTGTACAGGAGCCCCGGTGAACCGGTGCACCCTAACATGGCTGAGTATTTCCGCTTTCGCTGCGCCCTTGCGTTTGCACGCATTGGCTCGCAGTCTAACGTAACTCCTTAATCCGTGTTTCGAGACGGGCGGAAAGCGGCGGCCCTCTAGGAGAGGTTCGGCAGATGCGCTGCCCCCGCTTACCCTTCAAAATAATAGTTTCACGTCTTTTAAGCAGCCCCTTTGAGTCTACTTTTCACCTTTCACTCACGTTACTCGATACGCTATCGGACTTGGACCTGTATTTGGCCTTGGATGAGGAATACCACCCGTATTCATACTACACTCTCAAGCAGTACTACTACGCCAGCTAGTGCAAGGGGGCCAACCAGAGTTGCACTGTTTGGTCCGGCCGGTTCAACGGCACTTTGCCCCCGCTGCAATGCACGCCCACAACTGGAATTCAGGCCTGGCACGTCCCTGTTCGCTCGCCGCTACTGGGGGAATCTCGCTTTGATTTCTTTTCCTGGGCTTACTGATATGCTTAAGTTCGGCCCGTAGTCTCGTACCGCACAGGTCGCGTGTTGTTCTCTGCAGAAAAAGGGCACGCCGCCCTCCCAGCTGGACCAACTCTGTACGGTGCGCGGCCTCGCGGCCTGAGGTATTCGAGAATTGACAACTCGCATAGGGCTGAGGCTCGTCGCCACAAATTTCGCTCTGTTCTACGCTCTTCGTCGATGTCCAAGCCTAGTGATCCACTATTATCCGTTAGATTTCTGTGTACTTGAAAGTTTTAGTTAGGCTTAAAATTATTTGGCACTAATGATCCGGCTGCAGGTTCCCCTACAGCAGCCTTGTTACGACTTCTCCTTCCTCCAGACATTGGGGTTCGCAGAACTTCGTGCATGCCGCGAGGCGCGCACTCTGGACAACTCACCAAAACATCCAAGTCGGTAGGAGCGACGGGCGGTGTGTACAAAAGACAGGGACATAGTCAGCCCGCGCTAATAACGCAGACCTACAAGACATTCCTCGTTCACGGAGAAAAATTCCAATCTCCGATCCCTACCACGTCGGCGGTTCACACGAATGGCCGGGCCTTCAGGCCGGGCGACGCTGTGCAGCCGCCATTGTAGTACGCGTGCGGCCCAGAGTGTCTAAGGGCATCACAGACCTGCTAGAGCAACCACGTTCGTCCTGCTCAACGCAGGCGCTCCCCCCAGGCTGGGGGTGGTTGTCTCGCTCGTGAACGCAATAAGGCAGACAGTTTACACCACGAACTAGGAGCGGCCATGCACCACCAACTGCCCAATCGCAAAAGAACTCTTAATCTGTTGCTCCGTAAAGCATCTGGGTCTGGTAAGATTTGCGTGTTGAGTCAAATTGAGCCGCAGACTCCACGTCTTGTGGTATCTTTCCGTCAATACCTTCAAGTTTCAATCTTGCAATCATACTTCCCCCAGAACCCGAAACCTTGCGGTTTCCCTTGAGATGCGGACTTCTGAGCCCGCTTCTGAGATGGTATCGTTTAAGGCGTGAAATAAAACGGTTTCTAATCATCGTCTATCCTCACACTTTCGCTCTTGACCAACTGGACGGCGCTTACCGACTGCCTTCGCTGTTGAAAGTCCTTGGTGGATCATCCTATTTCACCTGTCCCCACCAAATACTATCAGTCCCGCGCCGCCATATACTCCGTACCCCCCGTCGCCGGGGAGCAATGTCATTCTTTGCTGTACTGTGCAGCGGTTTCCCTGTAATGAACACTCCGATTTTCTCAAAGTGACACGCCGGGCTAACAACGGCTACGAGCTTTTTAACTGCAACAACGTAAGAGAAAGCTATCAGTGATGGAATTACCGCGGCTGCTGGCACCATGCTCTCCCACTAATTGCGTTCGCGAGGGTGTGTGCGCCTCGCTCAGCTTAATACCGGCCTAAGCCGGCTCAAGATTTTTCGTCACTGCCTCGTACGTTTGTACATTGGGCAATTTCCGCGCCTGCTGCCTCCCTTAGAACTATGAGCCGTCTCTCATGCTCATTCTCCGGAGTCGAACCCTAATTCTCCGTACGCGTGAACTCATAGGATAACCTTTACTTCTCCTACTTAATGATGCGTCAGAAGCTGATCGTGCCTGCCTAACAGTCATTTTTACAACATAAATCAACCCGAGATCGCTCTCACTACCGATGTAACGAAGCACGATTAGTAAGAGAGTTGCCCGTATTAGCCGACTACGAATAAAGCACGAGACATTTCAACTGATTTAATGAGCCGTTCGCAGTTTCACCTGTGTATTAGCTTATACCTGGCATGCATGGCTTAATCCTTAATCTTAGCTTGCCCTTCTGGCAGGTTCAACCAGGTAACCACGTTCTCGCAACGCAGCTCCACTAGCAACCTCCATCCGAACCACGATTCAATCGAATTTCCCTACTGTACAACTTGTCGCAGAAGGTTTCCTCCGCCGGCGGCATTCCGGCCAGGGCCTTTCGTCGCCCATACAGTACGCAGTTTCCTGCCCCAGCGCCCGCCAGCCCAGGTAGCCAGCTTCTTTGTCCGCCCGCGCCTGCAGTTCAAGTCTCCGCAGCCCGGAAGGCCACCCGAGGCCCCGGTTCTCCCTCCTCCGGCCCCAGCCCGGCCCGTTCTCCGCAGGCGTCGGCGATGCTCGGCACTCCCAGGTGCGCCGCGGACAGGCTGCTGCCCTTCCTCCGCGGGTAACCTTCCCCATACAAGGCGTTGAGAGTATCGTTCTTCTCCAGAATTCCCGCTGCACCGCCCGCTCGCCTGCGGACACGTTTCCCTGCTGGGCGCGGCCTCCCGCGCTGCGATTTCGCCCGACAAAATTTTCCTCCGAGAGTCTTCACGTGCCCTCTCATAGCTAATAGGCCTTCGTGGCGGACGCCCGTAACTCCAGGTTGCGGCTCATCGTGTTAATTTGGCCCCACTTTTTCGCTAGGAAATCTGCACTTTACCGAACCTCACACGCGATTCCAGGTTTCGGGCCGCGATTTTCCTACCGGAAAAAATGTCTGGTAGGAAAAAATCGCTTTTTCGCGCCCGGGAATTTTCGCGCTAGGAAATTTTCGCTTTTTTCCTACCAGAGGCCGTTTTGGCGAGGGTCCCGCTTGCGAAATGTGCGAAAAAGCGCGAATTTCATGGGGAGGCCCTCTCCGGAGAGCGTGTCTGATCTTTTTCGCGCTTTTTCATGGGGAGAAATTTTTTGACATGCGTTTCCAGGTTTGGGGGCGCGATTTCCGGGCGGGAAAAAACCTGGTAGGAAAAAGTGCGTCCAATTGCGTTTCGAGGGGGTGCTGGTTGGATTCCGGTAGGGAGTCGGTGCGGTTTCAAGGGAGGCGAGTTCGGGAGAGGGCCTCGGTTGGGGCGTTGATGTTTTGTGGGGGAATTTTGCTGGCGAGTGCGCCGCTGGGACTTTCACGGTGCTTTTGGGCTCTGGGTTCAGGCGAGAGGGCCTGTGAGAGTATGCTTGAGTGAGAGAGAGAGTGTGAGTGAGAGAGAAGGCGGCTACAGCTCGAGCTTGAAGACCGCTGCGGAGCTCCGGACTGAAGCGCTAGGCCAGATTCGGCCCAGAGAGCACGCCAGGCGGCCTTGCTGGAGAGTCGGCGTGGACTTGCCTGAGAGATTTCGCCTTGCTGTGAAAATTTCTGCCTGAGCTTTTTCACTTTGTGAGGTCACTTCGGAGCGTGTCGGAGCTGCGATTTCCTACCGGGATTTGGGCCGGCGGGAAAACGCGTGATTTTCCTAGGCGAAAATAATTCTGCCTGGAAAAAGCGCGATTTTCGTGGGAGACACGCGTTTCGAGCTCCTGGGCGTATATTTTGGTAGGGAAAGTGGGCTATTTAGCTCGCCAAAGCTCTCTTGGGGAAGCCTGATGGTTTCAAGGCGGCAATTACTCGGCTAATAAGCGCGCTGGAGAAGCTGGGACTGAAGCAGAGAGCGAGAAACAGCACTGAAAGTAGGCCAGGCAGCTCATAAAGGCGAGCCCAGGCGCAGTCAGAGAGCCCAGGCGGCCCGAAAGCGAGCAAAAGCAGGCAGAAAAGGCCAGGCTCGGTAGGTAGGCTAAACAGTCGGGCAGGCGCCTGAAGCTTGAGCTTGAAGCGCGCTGGAGAGCCCCGGATTGAATTTCTGAGAGAGAAACAATGTTAATTGCAGGCGAGGCGCCGTGCTTCCTCTGCAATAGTTCAGCTGACAGGCGCAGAATCTCAGCCAAGGCGGTATTATAGAGAGCAAAATCGCTGCTGGAAGGCGAAATGCGGGCGAAAACGTAGCGGAAGGCCCGAAAGCAGGCGGAAGGCGAGCAAAGCTGGCTCGAAGCGAAGGCGAACGGTAATTATTGAGAGCAAGGCGGCTGCAACTCAGTAAGTAAGCAAGCCAGAGAGCTGAAGTAAGTGCCAGAGCACCAGATCCAAGGCAGTTACAACTCCAGGCAGCATAAAGCAGGCAGCCGCAGCATGACTCTCCACCAATTTCCTTCCCGAGCTAGACTTTCAGCGTCCTCCAGGCGAGACCGAAGGCGAACAGAGAGGAAAGTGAGGGCAAATGGAGCCCAGGCGCAGGCGGAAGCTCGAAAAGCAGGCGGAAGGCGAGCAAAGCGGGCTCAAAGCGAAGGCGAACAGTGTAAAAGCAAGGCAAGGCGGCTGCAACTCGGCGAGCAAGGCAGCTCCAGCGCCAAAGTAAGAGCGAGAGCACCAGATTCAAGGCGAAACTGGCGCCAGGAGGACCCAGCTCGGTCATCAGGCAAGCAAGGACAGCCCAGCAGCAGCCAGAAGAGCAGGCGGAAGACACTGACAGCAAAAGCAGGCGGCGAAAAGGGGCCAAAATAACCACGGACGCCGGAACCAGGTAAAAGCAGTGCCCAGGAAGGGGCTTTCGGTGCTAGCAACCAGACCCTTATAAGTTTATAAAATGCTAACCAGCTGGTATAGCCTAGAGAGGTAGCACACGCGAGTTCCGTCGAAGCCGAAGACTCCTACCTGGCCAGTTCAACTCAGGTAGGAGGAGGTTTTTTATTTTGCGCCCTTTTTACAGTCAAGGCGGTGACAAGTCCAACAAGGTGCCAGGTTGCATGGCCAAGGCGGCAGTAGCTCAGCAACCAAGGCAGCTCAGAGGTGCTTGTGTGAGCCAGAGCGCCTTACTTCTGCTGCAAGTCACGCTAGGCGGCCCAGGCGGCCCCACTCGGAAGCACAAGGCAGCAGCAACTCGGCCCAGAAGACCGCTAAAGAGACCCGGACAGAACCAGAAGGCAGCACTCGCGGCAGAAAGCAAGCAAGGCGGACCAGCAAGACACTTGTTACTCGGTCCAAGCACTTCAAACTCTTCAGAAAGCTCCCACAATAATCCCAAGAACACGCCCAAAGCAAACAAAAGTCACTCCAAATGACCCCGAAACGGGTCTTGGCGCAATAATTTGGCCACTTTCCCTGCCAGAACCAACACCGAGGACCCCCAAGACCAGACCCACCACCGATTCCCTCCCAGAAGTCGGGGCTGTCCCAGAATTTGGCGCAAAATTTGGACCAAATTCGGTTTGGATTCACTCAGCTAAGACACCGGGGAGCGGAGATGGGGTTCTCACGCATACGGTACCAGTGCTCACATAATTCACCCACTCCCCACTTTAGCTATTATTAGTGTGTTTAATCGAGGGCCCTAAAAACGAAGTCGCTGTGGGGCGCTGCTGGAAAATTTCCAAGGTTACACACACTACAGCCTCCATGTGATATTAGTTTGTGCAAAGCCACAGCTCCCCAGCTTCCATACCCCGCCCAAGAGGATAACTTTCGGCCAAAAGTGACTAACCCCGGACGAGAGGAGCCTGCAGCGAGTGGGAAGATAATGCTTGAGTAACTGCACATATATGGTAAGTGACAGTACTTAGTCAGTACCATTTTGCGCCGTGGAGCGGAGGTGTCGCTGCTGCGGTTGCTGAGATCGCCGTTTTTGTGTGCTTGGGACAGCGGTTTTGCGGTTCTTTTTGGCGGTTTTGAGCGGAAAGTGCTCCCAGAGAGGGTCAGTGTGCGATTTGCGGTAGGGATTTGAGGGTCGAAACCTGGAATCGGGTCTGGACTCTGATTTCCGCTAGGGAAAGTGAGAAAGATGGAATTTTGTTGTTGTAAAATGGAGCTAGGGCAGAGAACGAAGCAAGGCGGATCAAAGAGAACGAGGCAAGCGAACAAGAGAGAAAACAGTGGCCAAAGTGAGCTCAGAGCTTGCTTCAGAGAGCTTCAGGCAGCGAATTGGCCTTGGGTTTGGTTGCTTGGCAGAACTAGCCGAAATCCAATTTTCCCTTGCTTTTTGGATTTTGCTGCGAAGTGCTTCCAGAGAGCTCAAACTCTCATTTCTCTACCAGAATTTGAAGGTTGGAACCTGGAATCGAGTGTCAGTTTTGATTTTCCCTAGGCAAAGTTCAAAAGTGAAAATTACTTGGGCAGAGAACGGGCTAGGCGGGAGAACAAGAGTGAGGAAGGCGAACAGGAAGGGAATTAGTAGGCAGAATCAAGGCAGCAAGTGCTTTGAGGAGCTCCAGGCAGCAAAACTTCCTTGCAAACACCGACTTGTCTGAGTCAGTTCCAGTCGAAACCCAGATTTCCCTTGCTTTTTGATGATTTTGCTCAAAACGTGCTTCCAGAGAGGCAAAAGTCTCATTTTCCTACCAGGATTTGAACTAGGCGGCCTTAAATCGAGAGTCGGCTTTGATTTCCGCTAGGGAAAGTACAGAAGTGAGAAAATCAAGGGCAGAGAACGAAGCAAGGCAGCTGAAAGAGAGCGAGGAAGGCGAACAAGAGAGGAATTAGTAGGCAAAATCAAGGCAGCAAGTGCTTTGAGGAGCTCCAGGCAGCTAAACTCCCTTGCTTTTAGTTGCTTGCCCGAGTACAATCCAGCCGAAATCCAACTTTCCCTTGCTTTTTGGCGAATTTGCTCGAAAAGTGCTCCCAAAGAGCTCAAAGTTCACTTTCCCTACCAGGATTCAAGACCGAAACCTGGAATCGGGTCTGAGTTTTGAATTCTGGTAGGGAAAGTGAGAAAGTTAAAATTATTGAGAAAATCAAGGGCAGAGAACGAAGCAAGGCAGCTGAAAGAGAGCTAAGCAAGAGAGCAAGAGAGAAATCAGAGAGCAAAGTCGAGTCAGCAAGTGCTTTGAGGAGCTTCAGGCAGAGAAACTCCCTTGCAGTTTGTGACTTGCCCAAGGCAGAACCAGCCAAAATCCAGATTTCCCTTGCTTTTTGGCGAATTTGCTCAGAAAGTGCTTCCAGAGAGCCCAAACTCTCATTTTCCTACCAGAAATCAAGACCGAAACCTGGAATCGAGTGTCGGTTTTGATTTCCGCTAGGGAAAGTGAGAAAGTTAAAATTTATGATAAATTTCAAGGGCAGAGAACGGGCAAGGCAGGAGAAAGAGAACGAGGCAAGCGAACAAGAGAGAAAACAGTGGCCAAAGTGAGCTTAGAGCTTGCTTCTGAGTGCTTCAGGCAGCGAAACTCCCTTGCAGTTTGTGACTTGTTCAAGGCAGAACCAGACGAAATCCAATTTTCCCTTGCTTTTCGGTCATTTTCTTCAGAAAGTGCTCCCAGAGAGCCCAAACTCTCATTTCCCTACCAGGATTCAAGACCAAAACCTGGAATCGGGTCTGAATTTTGAATTCTGGTAGGGAAAGTACAGAAGTTGGAAAAGCAAGGACAGAGAACGGAATAAGGCAGCTGAAAGAGAACAAAGCAGGCGAACAAGAGTGAATTCAGTGAGCAAAGTGAGTCAAGTGCTTGCTTCAGAGAGGCCAAGGCAGAGAAACCCCCTTACAAAGTATGACTTGTCCAAGGCAGAACTCCCTTGCTTTATTGGATTGTTGAGGGCGAAGTGCTCCCAGAGAGGGTCAGCGTGCGATTCCCTACCAGGATTTGAACTAGGCACCCTTAATTCGAGAGTCTGCCTCCATTTTCCCAAGGGAAAGTAAAATAGTGAGAATCTTGCTGCACTAAAACAGAAACCAGGCAGCCGAAAGAGAACTAAGCAGGCGAACAGCAAGCAAACCAGCGAGCAAAACCAAGGCAGCACCCGCCCAAGAGAGCCCCAGGCAGCGAAACCCCCCACACTGCGACCCACTACTCCAAGCAGCGCCGCACCGCAGCCGCTCCCGCCAGGCAGCGAGCCCAGAGCAAGCCCACCTCCATTCCCCCACCAGAAACGCACACCCAAACCTGCAACCGGCCTCCACCGCGCATTCCCCCAGCAAAAGCACCTAAGCAAAGACACCAGTTCAGTATTACACAGCAAGGCAGCCGAAACCAAGGAAAAAGTCATACAGAACGAGAGACTACTGTAAAGTGCTTAACCGGTACCTAGCCGAGAGCTTGCAGTACACAATATGTAAGACTAGGCGCCCGCAAATCTATTAATACTGCACCTGCCGACGTGGCTCAGAGGGAAGCACGTCTGCTCAACGAGGCCGCGGCCCCAGGTTCAAATCCGGGTTTTGCAGCGCACTTTTACTCCCGCTTTTACTGCCCACGGATCCAGGAAATATCAATATGCTAGGCTGGCCGAGTCGGTAGCGCAGAGGGTTTTCGACCAAGACCCCCGGCTTCAAATCTGGCAGAGGCCAAATTTCTTTGTGCCTTTTTAGCTCCCAGCGCGGTCCTTGGGCGCAATATTTATGCACATATATTCATATATTCACGATAAATGCCAAGGCGGCCAGCACTCAAGACCCAAGGCTCGGCCAGGCGCTCACTCACCACCAGAGGCTCCAGCACGGACAATAACACCAGGAAGGCAGTCGAGCCGAGCACCCGCAGAGCACTCCAGGCGGACCAGAGCAGCTACCAGAGCAATAATATGAGCTCAAATCACCGTCCAGGCAGCCCAAAGGTACCTAATTTATACTCAAGGCAACACCCAAACGGAAGGCAAAATTCCACCAAGGTCAAGGAAAAATCACACCAGGTCACTCCAAATCGGTCTTGGCGCAATTATTTCGCCACTTTCCCTACCAGAAGCTACTTCATGTAACCTCCGCGCGAATTGCGCCTTCAATTCTCTACCAGAAGCTACGCCTGTCCCAGAATTTGGCGCAAAATTTACCTCAAATTTGATTTCGATTCACTCAGAGCAGCTAGAAGGGAGTGGAGTTGGGGAAAACCCGCATCTGCCCACAGTACACACATATTTGCACCACTCCACACTTTTTACTATTAATTTTTAAACTGCAAGGGGAGCTAAAAATGAAGTCGCTGCACAGACCAGCTGGAAAAATTCCGACCTTACACACGACATAGCCTCAATGTAGAATTAATTATTGTATATCCACCGCTATCCAGCTTCCAGACTCCGCCCAAGAAGTTAACTTTCAGCCAATTGTGACAAACCCTTGGCCTTACTACCCTCTCTCAAAGTCCAACAAATCGCTTGACTATGTGCAGATATGCAAAATCTGCCAATATCCAGAGAGTACCAAGTCCCGCACCTCGAAGTTGGGAAATATTATCTGTGGGCCAAGATCCCGAAATCCGGAGCTTCGGGGAGGCAGTTTTCCCCATGATTTTGAGGATTTATCTTAAAATACGCGATTAGAGCGGGTCAGGTCCAGATTTCCGGTAGGAAAATGAAAGTCCAAACCTGGAATCGAGTGTCCTCCGTGTTTACAGTAGGAAAAATATCGAAAGCGGAATTGATTAATTTATTTTTGACCGGGATCATATTTTGAAAATTTCAAGGCGGCAATTATGTTGGGACCAAGCAACGAAATGAAACTTTGAGCAAGCAAATACGTCAAGTCGCGTGCTAATATGCTTGCCAGGCAGTGAAAGCCGGAGGTCCAAGGTGGGTCGCCGAGCGTTTCTCCTTGCTTTCCCTACATATTGCTACCTGAAGCACGATCAGAGAGGACCAAGTCCAAGTTCCCTACCAGAAAAGTAAGCCCGACCCTCCAAAACAGACCCTCCTCCGTGTTTACAGTAGGAAATATGCACTTCTCAAAATATTGTCCCTCAAAAGCAAGCGTAAAGCAAGCGAAAAGCGAACAAGGCGGCCAAAAGCAAGGCCCAGAGGCAAAAGCAAGGGAGAAGAACAATCAAATACCTAATTCCAACCCGGAATCTAGACACCAGGCAGCGAAAACGCGAGTTCCAACTCCCAATTCCAGGAAGAGATTTCCAAAAGTTGCCCAAAAGTTGATACAATCTCGACAAGGCGCAGATATCTCGAGATGCAGCGAAGATAGAATTTTCTAATATTCACCAAAATACTCATCAAGTACCAGTATTTACCGTAGACCAATGTCATTACTTTCACTCCAATCGACCCTCCAAAAATGCCCAGGCGCCGTTATCTCGACAACCAGACCACTTAGAGAGCTCCAATATGGCCCAAAATCCCCTAAATTAAAATTTAAGCAACATAGACCCAACTCACTTTTGCCTCAACTTTCATGTAAACACACTAAAATTATTAAAAACCACCAAACTGCCCCACACAGCGCCAAAACCAATAGTCCCAAAATTACAATAAATCACACTATAAAAAGTATGTGACCGAATCTTAAAAACGATTTAATGAGAACTATTGCAGCCGCGCCATCCCCAGCAACTTACCAGATCCACTCCATTTCAGCCTCCACAAATGCCCAGGCTCCAAATATACGGCCCACAGGCATGCCACAAGGCTCCCAGTATGACCAAACTGACCCAAATAAAAATTCCCACCACTTAGGTCTCGACGCTAAATCTCGACATCGGATTCGGTTCCAAGCACTTTCCTTCCACAAAACAGCAACATACGGCCCCAGTACACCTCCTGATTATTCCCAGAAACGACCCAAAAATCACGGGTACAAATTAGATGTGCCCAGAAGCCGGACTCAAATCCAGTTCAGTGAACCGAATTTCTACAGTTATCACTATCATAATAAGCCCTACACTTTTCAGACAAAGTCAAAAAGACCCCAGTTGACAATGTACAGTTTGAAGGCGTTCACCTGTACTTTTGCATATCCCGACAGAGCTCCTTCTATCTTTGGCCGGTGATACAACGACGCTTTTCCGGGAATCCACAGAAACACCACAATACCGATTTTAGCCCACCATGTTACCACACACTCCAATTTACAAAAGTGTTTAAACAAAATAAAAGATACTTTCGGATAACAGCAAAGGCAACAATAACTCGCGAACCAGGCAAGCTAGAGAGCCCCGGATTTAACCAAAAGAACTAATAGCAGCTAATCAGCAAAACAGTCCTACCACCCGAATTACTTTCCACACCCAACACTGTTTTAATTATATATTCACACTCCACAATTACAACAACTCCGGCAGTTAATTCGCGGCGTTAAAAATAAACTATTTCAATATCCATTTACACATATATAGCAGTACCCCACGTATATTTTAATGCATTTATACACCACCATTACCACCATAACCACCATACCCAACCTTTCAATCTAGCACACAGCCACAGGCCCCAGCACCACCCACACCAGGCCGTAGCAGTCCCAGGAGGCCCTAGTTCCCAGCAGGGCAGGCGTACCGGGGGCATGCAGGTGGAGCAGGAGGAGTAGTAGTAGTACCAGGTGGAGGGAGAGGAGACACGAGACACCACCACACGACCACCAGACCACCTATGGTCTAGGGATGGGTGTGATGGTTTGGGCGTGAGGGTGTGATGGTAGGGTTGGGGTGTGAGGGTGATGGTTGGGGTGACCGTAAGTTAGTACTGGAGGGAAGAAAGAGTCATGGTGATGGGGGAGGGACGAAAGAGTGGGAGTGATGGAGGGACGAAAGAGTGGGAGTGATGGAGAGAAAGTGATGGTGATGAGGGTAAGAGTCAAGTGGGAATGATGGTGAAGTGAAGGATGGAATATAGAGAATAGAAAGTAATAGAGGTAATAGAAAGAAATAGAAGGTAAGAAGTATAAAAATAATAATCAAAAACGAAAGGGTGTTTCGGGTAAAGGACAACACCCAGGCATGGGATAGAGGCCCCAGGCTGCACCTGGTGTACGGGAAAGTGATTTAAGACTGATAATATACTCATGTGCATAATAGTCTATGAATACTAAATTACATGATGTACATGCATACCACCACCCCCAAAACTCACACTTTGCAATTGTTCTTCTCTAACTCGCCTATATACTATTTTAACCCAAAAAAGTATTTTTCGCACATCTCTATCTCCTCAAAGCATTATTCCCACCCTCCGGCACATTTCTACCTTATTTCACTTCCACCCGTTTAATAGCTTCCGCACCGCGAATATTTTTGTTTTATATACCACTGTTTTTAAATACCATTTTTTGCACCACAATTATTATATATATATTTTAAACGCAAGATCGAGAATCGCAATTGCACACTTATTACAGCTAAATAGCCATTCGCAGAATTGGCACATATTCATCCACTCCACTAATAAAAGACTGTTGCTCAAATAGCAACTTGAACCTGAAAATTTGATCTTGACCTGAAATTCGCTTTACAGAGCACTCTAGGTGTACTTTCCCAGCATTTGGTAATTTTATGTTCCATCTGAGCACCCGAAGACTAGACAACGTAAACAAGAACTTTCCGATGATGGTCTAAATTTGGAGCCACTTGGGCTAATGTCAGCGATTTTGTTCTGATGGTAACAGAGCGCCGAATTTCCAGGCAGATTTGCTTTTCAAGTTGAAATGAATGAAGATTTGGTAAAATTCTCTGTCCCAACGCGATTCCTTTGCAATTCAGTGATTTTACTGTGTTATATTGATATAGCGAGCTTTAAAACCGACTTACGATTTGAAGCTGAAATCATTTTAGTTATCAAAGTTGTTTTAACAAATCGCAAGTTTAAGTACTTATAGTATACTTATATTATTATAGTACATTATTATTATAGTATACTTATAGTAGTATTTAGTACTTAGTAGCGTACTTATCACATTAATTGACTGTATTTTAACAGATTGGTCATTGCCGATTCCAATAATTGAGTTATATATTAATTTTGGTTTACAATTCCACGAATTCAATTTCTAAAACCAATTCAGTATTCATGATTTTATTCACTTTATTTGTGATTGTATAATTTATACACGTTTCTTAAGCCGTTTCATGTGATTGCACTTAATTCACTAATTTACAGAAAATCAAACCAACTTACTATTTGCATTGTTGTTGCTAAAATGATCAAATCAAATTTAGTTTGTATTTAAATCAGCTTAATTATAGCACGTAGACTCATGTATGAACAATTAATAAGATTTAGCTTATAAACGCAGCAAATTTACGATTGTTTGTTTCATGTCTATTTTTACAACCAACAGCTTTTGCGCCTCTGTACACATGAGCTCAGTCTGCTGATCTACGAAATTGTTCTTACTAGGTACCAGAGTTTATAGTTGAAGCGATGCTGTTCATCGCCAACTCTTAGACACGCTGACTGTGTTAAGTTGATTTACTGATCAAAATGAGTTTCCCTGAATTATCTTCTGATAACCATAGCGCAAGGCACAACAAGCACATTCAGATCACAACATCCATGCCTTATTCAGTTGCACTTTCTTTGAGGAATGGAAACATCTTTTGCTTGAAAAGTTGTACTCAGGTCACTGG
>CAXDID010000255.1:0-44246 GCA_963988835.1 Hexamita inflata | reverse complement strand
AGGAACATATCGGCCAGGATGAAACTTGACACCATGAGTTCATCTACTGAGGAGAAAATAAATTCGTTTTTAAATCGTTCGTAGTATATCATGGAAAGGATAATCGTATTTACGTCGAACTGCTGTTTAATCAGCTGAATAAAACGCTTAAATTAATCGTTGCTAAATAATGACTGGTCAACTCGCTCGTCGATAAAATCGTCTATTTTTTATTATACTTCGAATTTTCTGCGCGTTTGGCGATAAACCACAGATGTAGTTTTCACAGATTTTGAAAATGTAAAAGAACCGGATAAGTGCATCATATTATATAGTGGAGTGGAATTAGGCAATTTATTAATAATATATGCTTATAATATGAAATGTTTGAACTTGTAATAAAATCTGGCTAAATTTGTTTTAAAACAAATAATAAAACACTTTGTCCCTTGATTGGATCACCTTAATTGATTCGCTTCATTAATTTATTAGAGTTTATTCGTTCAAACTACCTTAGTTAAACTTCATTTAAAATCACATACCTTATCACTGAACAACATGATAATGATTATCAGATAATCTGATTGGTTTTGAACATTGCAATATAATTAGTATCCCTAAGTATTTTCATTATCCTTTCTTTGTACATGTATTTAGATATGTTCAGATATTAATATATATCGGCTCACTCTTAATATACTATTCAGCCAGCTATATGACAGCGTGTGTGTGAAATGCAACTGATTGTGTATTGTTATAGAATCATAATACTTCACAATAATTCAATTCTGTAAAAAACTTCAAAGTAAATTGTAATTTATCAAATTTTTATAAATACTTTCACATACAATCAAACACACGCATTTCCGCTTATGATTGTATTTAGCTCGTCATACAGCTAATTCTTCCGCTCCACTCAGGAAATGATAAGTGTTCAAAGCCACCGCCAGCACAGTGTGTTCATTTCCAAGCAGAAGTACCAGTCCTCTGCAGAGAAGAGGAATCAGCGCGTATTCGAGAAACTAGTGTTAGTTTACAGATCCAGGCTGCAGGAAATATTCGACCTCACCGAACAACAACTCCTTGAGGTGAGCGCGTGCCTGGCCGACAGCTACTTGAACGATAGACCCCAGAGTTACTCCAGCTTTGTGAACCAGATAATGCTCGAGCTCCTCGAGAACTACAACGTAATATTCGTTTCTCAAGCCGAACTCGAGAACTTGTGAAGAAAAAGTGATTTGCGATTTTAAAACTTGGTCATATTTTTGGTACAATAGTGACTTTTGGGAAAAATTGAACATCAAAGAATAGAGACATATTATTATCTTCAAATACCACAGAGGTTTGAAAAACTAATATTGAAGATGGTAAGGATTCTAATAATATTAAATGTAGTCAGAGGTCATCTATATCGCTTTAATTTGAATTTCATTTTTAATGATTTTTGATTATTTTCGCTCTATATTCATACTTTATCATAATTTATGAATTGGAGTTGAGATTAAAACACTTCCAACTTTATTTCCCTAATTATTTTCAATCATACTTCAAAAACGTCATTTTTCTTCATTATTTCTGTTGAAGAAGATTTTTTGAAAATACTGAAAAGCTGAATTTTCATATAATTAAATATTGCATTAAAAAGTAGACTACAGATTATAAAATGAAAGGAAATACTGATAAGTAAAATACATATATTTTATTAGCTTCGAACTACATCTACAAAGTTAAATATGCTATTTTAGTATACCTTCAAATCTAAAATCATATATGCGCTATAGTTATATACTGCTATAAATATAAGAAAATTGTTAAAATATACAGATAATATTTAAAAAGAAGAAGACATCACTCCGTAAATTACGTCTATACTGGTCACTCTTTTTCTCTGATTGATCACATTTCCTTACACATTCCTCTCTAACCTAATATCTAAAAATAATACATTAAAAATTTTGTTGAAAGAATAGAAAATATACACGGATATTGAACTGTGTGAATATTATTATATTCACTCATTATATATTCGGTCACTTGTGTATTATTTTCGATTTAGTTATGTATTATGTATAAATATTATGTATCTATAGAATATAATTTTGAATGAATGTATTATTACCACTTCAGAATATGCTAATTTTCAATTTAATGTTGAACAAAGAGTTAAGAACTTTCGCGTAATGCTTTTCTCCAGCTTCTTACATAGTAGGCAGTCGTGTTACTAGAGTAATGAAACTATATTTGGTACCCAACCCGTTGTTTGAGTTTATAACAAGTGATAATATGTGTTAGGTATTGAATGGTAAAGCTTCGACGGTATATATGTACTTGAACTCTGCAACTAACACGGCAATCAAGATTCCAGCAACTGGTGCTGCAATAGCATTTAGATACTATTACAACAAGACCATTACAGTATCTTATACATTCACCACCTAAGCATACCTAAGCATTATACGACGCTACATTAACTGCTACTTTTGGAGCGTTTTAGGTCTTCTTGGATGACAAATACGAGATAAATGAATCAGTATCTGATGTTTACCACACTCTTTCAAACTAATCTTCATGTTTTGCGGATACTCGTTTATCATATTCTCTTATTGATGACTGGTTCGCGTTTGATGTGGTCCCGTAAGACTGCACCGTTCCAACTTTCACTCCCTATTTTTAGTACAAAAAAGATAATAAATGGATAAGGGTTCCAATTCGCTCTGTTGCGACTACGAACAAGTTTTTAGTTGGTGGCGAGTTCACCACTGCAAACACCGCGTTTTTGAACATAAAGAGGTATTTACTCTCTCCATACGTGCTAACCGAGTCAAGTAAGTACACTGCAGCCGAAAAGCTTATTGTTGACGATTTTGTTCAGCGCTTCAAAGCAGATAACACATTAGACGTGCGCTTGAGTGTGGACTACCCCATTATCGGGAGCACTTTCGGCGCGATCACCTCGCCAGCCGAATTCATCTTCAGCAACAACTCGCTGAATTGCTACAACTCTCTCACAACTCGTGCGTCCTTGAATAATAACGAGCTTGTGATCGTAACCGGACTCAACGGCTCACTTTCCTGTTTAGAAATCAACGTTACCGATCCAGACTACGCGTTCGCTTAAAACATAAAGTAAAAACACTCCAAAGTTGTTCTGAATCTGGAGGTTAACGTGAACGAAACGCAGTTCTTCTTCAACAAAACGATTTCGATAAACGAATTCCTCCAGAATCCACAAGTTTTCTTTGACGTTCCTGAAGACCAAATGAAATATTTAATGGACCAAACCGAAGACGGAAACGTCCAAGTTTACGTTGAAATACAAGATATTGATGGAAAGTACCTGGTTGACTTCAACACTCAGTACATTCCAATTTTAAGAACGTGCATAGATAAGATAGTCACGCACTAAAAGAAGAACCACCTGGAAGTCGTCACCTGGATGAAAGAAGGAGATAGGTGCCAAACGAAAGAAGCATTAAACTCGAGCTTGAACTTGTCAGTAATCATAAAAGACGATAACGGATATAAGTTACAACAAATATACAGCACCAACGTAACCACCAATTACACTGAGAAAACAATACGAACAGTTCTCAGCTGCACTATGGATATAGCAAATACACCAAACGTCTGCGAAGCTAACAGAGAAAACGTGATGAAAGCTAAAAACAGGGATAACGCGGTTTACTACTATGTAACAGATTCTGAATACGTTCAAACAACATACATGATTATCGATACATAGAAAAATACTATGACGATTTCACTTGGTATTTTCGGAGGGATTATATTAGTAGTCGCTATTTGTGTCGCAGTTATGTTGGAAAAGAGTAAAATCTCATCAACAGAGCATAATTGAGCTTTAATATCATTATATTCAAATATTACTGTGGTCGCCAAGCCAACTTTGATTTCAAAAAATACTAACTATTTCAAAACTATTTTTTGTATTAATTTTAACTATATATTAACTCAATGTTTAGTAGCGTCTCCTTTCTATTTTATTACTTCTTCTAACCTTTTGGGCATAGAGTCAATCAAATGATTGATGATATCTAACGAGATTTACTCCAACGCCCTCTTTACTTCTTCATTTAATAAGTCATATGTGGTACATTCTTCAGGGGAAATGTTTGACTTCAGTGGATTCCAGCAGTGAAAAAGTGGATTTAAGTCTGGACTCATTACTGGAAAGCGATAGAGCTCAATGTTGTTAGCAGTATAAAAGTTTTTCATATACTTACTAAAATGTGTCGGGGCGTTATCTTGTTGCAACTTCAAGTTATGCTATTAAGTGATGGAAGTGTAACTTGTCTGAGAACTTAAGAATTGACAATTGAATTCATGGTCGTACCGCACGGCATAAACCATAATGGACCCTTATATCTATAGCTAATCGTACTATAGATCATGCACGAAAACAGTCCATATTTTACACTTCGAGAAAATACTTCGGATTCCACTCGTCTTTAGGTGTTCTGAGCACTCTACTCGCTCGATTTGCATAGCATTTTGAGCGATACTCATCGGTATACTAAAAAGTTCTCCAATATTCAATTGGTTGTTTCAGGTTCATTCGAGCAAAGTTCAAACTTTCCAATTTATGCTTTTCGGTAAGTTTTGGCTTTATCTTAGCAACATAGAAGCTTAAACTGAATTTGGCCAGGAGACGAGATACCGTTGTTAGAGACATGGAAATTCCACGAAGGGCTTAGTATTTTTCAGCTATGATTCGTCGAGTTTCGAATCTATGGCTCTGGCGATATTTAACAACGCGAAAATCTCAGCTTAGTCAAATTTTCTGACACTATTATCGGCATGAGAAGCTTCTAGCTTGCCTGTAACTTCAAAGTGCTTAAAAATGGAATAAACAGTTTGGAGACTACATTGAAGGCAACAAGCAATGTATTTCTTGGTTGCAACAGTTTGTGATTCTGTTTCTCACATTCTCATCATTATGCGACGCTCTTGTATTGTGATCCGTCGGCTTCGTGTGTGCTTCGTCATTTGAAGGATGAAGTGAAAAAGAAATGAACCGCAGAATTAATTGAATATGTTATAATTAGCATAAATACAGTGATTTAATTTTCAAGCGCAATTATTACATAAACATTTGTTAAAATCAAAGTTGGCTCGGACACCACAGTATGTTTTGAAAACTATATTAACTAACAAATAATCATTTAAAATCATTTGTAAATATTCATTTAACTTTTAACTTTTGTTTCTAAAATGATAAGAAGCGAATTCCCCAAACGAATAAACTTTTTGTAAAGAACCCAAGAAAGATTAATGAATAATCAAGTTCAAAATTTTGTAATTAATTTAATTATAGAATTTCTATATTAAAATAATAATAGTTTTTCGTTCACTGTGTTCAGCAGCATCCTCCCTTTGGTTGTTGAACCAGTTCCTTTACGTGCTCGGTGACGGTGGCCCAGTCAATTTTAAGAACCTCGGCGACGTTTTCACCCGTTTTGGCGGAGCACTTAACGACCTTGGTGAACTTCATCTTCAGTTCTTCCAAAGCTGATTCGTCCTTTCCTTCAACGTCGGCCTTGTTACCAACGAGGACCATCTTGCAGGTGGCGTTGTTCTTCTGAACGAACTCGACCCAGGTCTTGACGGAGGCGATGGACCTCTCGTCGTCAACTGCGTAGCAGACGAGGCAGTAGTCGGCTTGGCGAACGTGCTGGGTAGACATGGCCTGGTACTGCTCCATTCCGGCAGTGTCGAACATGGTGAGAGAAACATTCATATTATTGGAAGAAAACTCGAGTTGGAAGGCATCAGCACCAACGGTGTTCTTGGTTTACTCAGTGTAGCGATTCTTGAAGATACGGTTGCAGAGAGCGGTCTTGCCAATGAAGGCGTTACCAAGCACCACCATCTTTACCTTCTTGGTCGGGAATGAGGGATTCACTGGTGAAAAGAACAACTCGGATTTTGGAGCTGGAGCTGAAACGAGCTTTGGCTCTAGCTTTGCCTCAACAGTAGTTTTGGTTTAGGCTAATTTAGCATCGGCTTCCTTCTTGGCTTTTTCTTCGGCTTCCTTCTTGGCTTTTTCTTCGGCTTCCTTTTGTGCTTTCTCTTCGGCTTCCTTTTGTGCTTTCTCTTCGGCTTCTTTCTTGGCTTTTTCATCGGCTTCTTTTGGCTTTTCTCGCTTCCTTTTGGCTTTTCTTCGGCTTCCTTTTGGCTTTCTCTTCGGCTTCTTTCTTGGCTTTTTCTTCGGCTTCCTTTTGGCTTTCTCTTCGCTTCTTTCTTGGCTTTCTTCGCTTCCTTTGGCTTTCTCTTCGGCTTCTTTCTTGGCTTTCTCTTCGGCTTCCTTCTTGGCTTTTTCTTCGCTTCTTTTGCTTTCTCTTCGGCTTCTTTCTTGGCTTTTCTTCGGCTTCCTTTTGGCTTTCTCTTCTTCCTTTTTCCTTCTCTTTTGGCTTTTTCTTCGGCTTCTTTCTTGGCTTTTTCTTCGGCTTCCTTTTGGCTTTCTTCAGCTTCCTTTGCTTTCTTCGCTTCCTTTTGGCTTTCTCTTCCCCCCCCCCCTTTCTTCGGCTTCCTTCTTGGCTTTTTCTTCGGCTTCCTTTTGTGCTTTCTCTTCGGCTTCCTTCTTGGCTTTCTCTTCGGCTTCCTTCTTGGCTTTCTCTTCGTCAGTTTCTACTATCACTTCTTAATTTTCTGATTCTTTGTTAGCTTATTCTAAAGCAGCTTTTTCTGCAGCTTCTGCGGCTTTCTTAGCAGCTTTTTTAGCTTTTTTCTTTTCTGCTTTGATTCTTGCTTATTCTTCTGGAGATAAATTTTGCTCATTTGCGTTGCTGTTTTCCTGTTGTTCCTGTGGTTATTATTGTTATTCGTTCTCAGAGTCCATATATGGAGTGAACTTCTATTATATTCTAGTTTTGAGATGAATAACAATAATAATTAGTTTAAATTGTTATTTCATGTAAAAATTATCTTTGTTGGATAATAACATTATTGTTACTATAATTTAGTACATGATCTATATAATTCATAGAAAGTCTTATATACTAAGCAAAAGTTTAAATAGAGCTGTCCCACAAAGAAGCACCTTAACAGTTTCGAGCTGTCTTATAAAGGCTATTATTTAACCTTACCTATTATACTATTATAAGATTATGATTAAATGTGGTAGGTTACAAGTAGTATTTGATTCTCATTTCACTCAGTCTATGTCGACGTTGACTTTCTCGCCGGCCTGTCTCTGCCTCTCGGCCTGGAAGGCGGCTTTCTTGAGTTTCTCGGAGGTCTCGGCTCCGGTCTTGTTCACGAGCTCGAAGAAGACGCCTTCTTTCCTCACGAGGTTGGCGGGCGTGTCGAACTCGGCGATGTTGCCCTTGTCCATCACGATGATCCTGTCGAAGTCGATGATGGTGTCGAGTCTGTGGGCGATGGAGAGCACGGTCACTTCGCTGAAGGCGTTTCTGATGGTCTGCTGGATGAGCTGGTCGTTCTCTCTGTCGACTTGGGCGGTGGCTTCGTCCAGGATGACGCAGCTGGCCTTTCTCAGCAGGGCTCTGGCGACGCACACGAGCTGCTTCTGGCCGGCGGAGAGGTTGTCTCCGTTGGTGGCGATCTTGGAGTCCAGCTGGCCCGGCTGCTTCAGGAAGTACTCCTTCATCTGGACCTGCTCGAGGGCCTCCCACATGCGCTTGTCGTCGATGCGCTCGAGGCCTTCGGTCTTGACTCCCTCCGCGTCCGCCTGGGAGTACGGGCAGAGGCACTGTCTCAAAGTTCCAGAAAACAGGAACGGGTCCTGGGGGATTATGGTGAAGGCCTTCCGGGCCTGGTGGAGCCCTAGGTCCAGGATGTTCACGCCGTCCACGATGATCTCGGAGCCCTTGTCCGGCTCGGCCAGTCTGTACATGGCGACTGTGATGGAGGACTTGCCGGCCCCGGTTCTGCCCACGATGCCGATGTGTTCCTTCGGCTGCAGCTTGAAGTCGAGTTTCTTCAGGACCAGGTCTAGCTCGGGTCTGTACCTGAACTGGAGATTCTTCACCTCGATGCCGGAGTTGTTTCTGGGCCAGTTCGGGTCCAGATTCGCGTCTTTCTTCACGAACTTTCCTTCGGCAGGGAGGTTTCCGTACTCGTCGAGTCTTTCTACGGAGGCCATTTCGCCGTCAAGGCTGACCAGGGTGATGACGAATTGCATGAGGATATTGCTGATGCTGAAACCATAGCTCACGATGATACCGGTGTATTGGGCGATATTTTGGCTGTATGGTGCGATGAGCATAGCAATAAATGAAATCAAGAAGGCGAAGCAGCTGGTGAGCATACCCAAACGGAAGACTAGCCAGCGCATGAGGCTGTATTGTTGGAAGTACAGAGACGAGTTGATGTTGACCGCAGCTCTGAAGTCGGTTTTCTGCTTTTCCTCAAGGGCGAAGGCTCTGATCGAAACGAGGCTGTCCACGCTTTCCTGGCAGATTGAGAAAACTGGGGATCTGGTGATGGCTTCCAAACGCTTTACTTGTGGATAAGCAAGTCTGAAGAGCACGAATAAGATACCAAATAAAACAATTCCTGGGATGATAACGACCAAGCACGGGTAGTTCACGACAGCTATAGATATAATCATGCCCAAAATCATAAGACCAGTCATTACTCCGCCTTGCAAGTATCTCATAATACCAGAATCGACTGCATCTGTGTCTTTGGAAAATCTATTCATGATTCTTCCTTGAGGAGTTGTGTCAAAGAATCCCATCTTTGTTCTTAAAACAGCACCTAACATTGTATCATGCAATTTTCTAGCTACAGAAAGACAGAAGGAACTGAATGCAATATTTCCCAAGAAGTTGAAAATAATTACACCTCCAGTTAATCCAATGTAGAGCCATAAGTAATTATTTGAACTTTTGATAGGTGTCATAGAATATTTAGCGTTCTTATAATCAATGCATCCGGCCACAACCTGAGCTCGCAAAGCAAATTATTTGGCATAATTTGTTTGATCAATGTCATGTAAAATAGCTTAAACTACATTTGGCGTGTCAACTCCGAGGAAATCGGATGACCCACAATAGAAAGGATCAATATTTGCTTTTACGCAATTGGTCATAACAAAACTCATCGAACTAGTTTTATTTTCTTTGGCTGTCCAACCATACTTATCACTGGCCCAATGAGATACCATAATTGTTTAATACTGATTAATTCCCGTCTATGTAACTAATAATAATAGCGTTATAATACTTAAAGCAATAGAACCAGAAGTAACCCATTTTTTGTACACAGTTAATTTTACATTTCCAGATGCAGAAAGTTATTCTGATTTTTGTTGTTAAGCTTAAGAATCAGTTGATTTTATTTCTTCTTAAACTGTTTATGGGATATTTACTTCTTTAATTACTTATGTAGTAATTTAACTATGTTATGTGGATGTTTCTCCTGTGATACCGATGATCTTGACGTTGTCTTTCATGAGATTCTGGACGGTGTCATAGTTGACGATCTCGCCGTCGGTAATTTAAATGATCTTGTCGCAGTCGTTGAAGTACTGGGTCTGGTGGGAGGCGATGATGACGGTGGCGCCCCTGCTCTTCAGGTAGCCCAGGATGGCGTCGTTCCAGATGGTCTTGCCCACGTGCGCGTCCACGGCCGAGAGCGGGTCGTCGAGGAGGTAGATGCTGGCGTCGGAGTAGATGGCTCTGGCGAGAGAGAGTCTTGCTTTCTGGCCGCCAGACAAAGTGACTCCCTTTCCGCCAACCTCAGTCTGGTCTCCGGCCGCGAGAATGGCGAAATCATCCTTGAGGCAGCACATCTCTACCACGCGTTTGTACTTTTCGGCGTCGTAGGGCTTGTTGAAGAGGATGTTCTGCCTGGCGGACTTGGAGAAGATGTGGCAGGCCTGCGAAAAGTAAGCGATGGTCCCGTTAACATAAATATGTGGAATTTCAGAGTCGAATCTCGGGTCTTCTTGTTGAACTTTCTCGAGATCGTAGTCGTTGTAGATGGGCTTGATGCCGTCCTTGCTCATGTAGGTGCTGAGCTTGGTTCTGCTGGAATCGGTGAGTCTCATCTCGCCCAGGATGGCGTTGAAGAAGCTGGTCTTGCCTTGGCCCACCTGACCGCAGACTCCGATGATGTCTCCTTTCTTGATCTCGATGTCCAGGTTCTTGACGACAGCTGGACCGTCGACTAAATCGGCGTTGTTGTTCTTGTTCATGTAGAAGCGCATCGTCTGAAGGTGGATGGCCTGGAGCTTGAGTCTGTCAAGTTCTGTGTGCTTTCTTTCAGGGACGTAATTGGTGAAGTTGTACTGCTCGAGGCTCTGGAGTCTGCTCACGAAGGGGACGTCGAAGGCGAGGCACCACTTGTCGACCAAGACCATATCTTTGGATTCCTTGGTGAGGGCGACAGTGAGTTGTTCGGATTCCTCAGCGGTGAGCTGGTTCACGTTGACTTGGATTTCGACTGCGGGCTGGATTTGGTGGCTCTTATTGTACTTGGCCAGCTCCAGCTCGTACTTCTTGAGTTCTAGCGGGAACTTCTTGTTGATGAAGTTCGTGGTTCTCTCGTTGTCCTTGAAGAACGGGTCCATGACTGGCGGGACCACTTTGTCAGATGCCAGGTTCCAGGTGAAGCTGGGCTTTCCGGTGACCTTGAGGGCGACTTCTTCGTTCAGAACTTCTTGGGGCAGCTTGTCGCGCTGGTTCGGGTCCAGCTCGTGGATCTTCACGATCACGCCTGGGTCTCTTTCTGGGAGCTGCAGGAAGGCAGAGAGTCTGCTGGAGCTGATGAGAGACTGGGCGAGGCTGCTCATGAGCATGGGAAGCATGACGATGGCGAAGGCGAGGTACTGGAAGAGGAACATGGTCGTGAAGGCGGAGGCGATGTCGAACTTGTCCTTGTAGGTCATGACCACGAAGGCGATGGCCGTCATCATGGGAGCGGCCGCTGAGGCGACGAGGCCGAAAACGGAGAAGCAGATGGAGAACTTGAAGAGCTCTTTGATTTCCTTGTTTCTTGCGTTTTGGAGACGGGCATGCTGGACCTGCTCGAGGCTGAAGAGCTTGATGACCTTGATGCCGTTGAGCACTTCGGTGGCTCTTTTCATTCTCATATCTCTGATGGACATGATTTTCTTCTGGAGGAACGCTATTTTACCAATTACGATACCAACAACCGGGAACAGGATCAGATAGGCCGTTAAACCAACGAGTGCTATTGGATTAATCTAAACGCCCAAGTAGATGATGTAGATGATCAGATCTATCGGTACTTGTACGATAAAGTGAATAAACGTGATCATGGTCGCGATCATGAGCGTATCTGTGTACAATAAATTAGTGATGTTTCCAGCTGCTGAGGACGACCTGGTTTAATCTGACAGCACAAGTACCTTATTGAAGACCAAATCCAAGAATCCGCTTATTCCACTTGTTGAGATTCTGAGTAAATTCGACATTGACAGATTCTGAGCTACAAAGTTCACCACCTGCGCGCAGAAAACGAGTATCAAATAGCCCCAGAGCTGCTTAAACGCCTTGTAAAGGCCGTCGACGTACCCCAGCTCAGTGAACTTGGGCGGGTTCGTTGAAAAATTCGGGTTCGAGGTGAAGAACTGATCGCAGTCGTAGAACGTCTGGGGAACAAGCACTGAGGTGAACTCGCGAACTGCAATGGGCGAGCAGACTCCACAAAGGGAGGTAATGGGCACATAGAGCAATAACAGCATTATCATCTTCTTGTTAGCCTGGAAAAGCTGGCTCAAAAGTGACTTCATCGGCTTACCAGTGGAGCGGTGGTGGAGAATCTGCTTGTTCCACTGCTCGGCCACACGCTGGCCTGAAGACTTGGCTTGCAAGCGCGCGGAGACCGGGCTCACATTACACATGTACATATTCTTCTGCTTGCGAATCTTCCTCACCAAAGGAGCCATGAAGCTGTTGGTTATCCAATGGCCCTGCGTATCAATCGGAGGAAGCTGCGGATTTATCTAATCGTAGTTTTCAGGCGGTTCCGGAACAATATCTCTTTTCTTGACCATACTTTTAATAGGAAGTGGTAAACACAAATTAACATGACGAAAATGCACAGATTCGATAAATTGCAACGTGTTAATTGATATTGTTATTGTATCAATCGTATAGTACAATAATCATATTACTATGGTGTTTAAATTCAGAATCCCGGGTGTTTTCAACGATTAGTGACTTCTTTATTATATAGATAACATAAAACTTCACAATTAATTTTATGTTAAATTTGGTCAACTCATAAAGTTAATACAATAAACGTACATTAAATGAAAAAAAACAAGTCATTACTATTAATATATAACACGAATATTTTGAATACACTAATGTACTAAAAGTTGCTGATAGCACAAAGCAATAAATATATTATCATTCGTTCAGACTTCATCAGGTTGAAGATCCACGAGCTGGACCCGAACCAGCGCGATAAGCTGCCCCAAGAAGTTCTGAACGAAGAAGTCGTCCTCAAGGTCACCGGAAAGCCCAGCTTCACCTGGAACCTGGCATCTGACAAAGTGGTCCCGCCAGTCATGGACCCGTTCTTCAAGGACAACGAGAGAACCACGAACTTCATCAACAAGAAGTTCCCGCTAGAACTCAAGAAGTACGAGCTGGAGCTGGCCAAGTACAATAAGAGCCACCAAATCCAGCCCGCTGTCGAAACCCAAGTAAACGTGAACCAGCTCACCGCCGAAGAATCCGAACAACTCACCGTAGCTCTCACCAAGGAATCCAAAGACATGGTCTTGGTCGACAAGTGGTGCCTCGCCTTCGACGTCCCCTTCGTGAGCAGACTCCAGAGCCTCGAGCAGTACAACTTCACCAACTACGTCCCTGAAAGAAAGCACACAGAACTAGACAGACTCAAGCTCCAGGCCATCCACCTTCAGACGATGCGCTTCTACATGAACAAGAACAACAACGCCGATTTAGTCGACGGTCCAGCTGTCGTCAAGAACCTGGACATCGAGATCAAGAAAGGAGACATCATCGGCGTCTGCGGCCAAGTTGGTCAAGGAAAGACCAGCTTCTTCAACGCCATCCTGGGCGAGATGAGACTCACCGATTCCAGCAGAACCAAGCTCGGCACCTACATGAGTAAAGACGGCATCAAGCCCATCTATAACGATTATGACCTTGAGAAAGTCCACCAAGAAGACCCGAGATTCGACTCCGAGATCCCGCACATCTACGTTAACGGGACCATCGCTTACTTCTCGCAGGCCTGTCACATCTTCTCCAAGTCAGCCCGACAGAACATCCTCTTCAACAAACCCTACGACGCCGAAAAGTACAAACGCGTGGTCGAGATGTGCTGCCTCAAGGACGACTTCGCGATTCTCGCGGCCGGAGACCAGACCGAGGTCGGCGGAAAGGGAGTCACTTTGTCCGGCGGCCAGAAAGCAAGACTCTCTCTCGCCAGAGCCATCTACTCCGACGCCAGCATCTACCTCCTCGACGACCCGCTCTCGGCCGTGGACGCACACGTGGGCAAGACCATCTGGAACGACGCCATCCTGGGCTACCTGAAGAGCAGGGGCGCCACCGTCATCATCGCCTCCCACCAGACCCAGTACTTCAACGACTGCGACAAGATCATTTAAATTACCGACGGCGAGATCGTCAACTACGACACCGTCCAGAACCTCATGAAAGACAACGTCAAGATCATCGGTATCACAGGAGAAACATCCACACAATAAACTTAAACCGCTACTTAAGTCATTAATGAATCTGTAACAAAAGTAACTGAAAAAGATTCTAATGAAGACAAAAAGACTTAAAAATCGGAACAGTTATCAGCATCTGGAAATGTTAAATTGACTGTGTACAAAAAATGGGTCACATCTGGTTCTATTGCATTGTGTTTGATGACATTATTCTTATTAATAGTATAAACAGGAATTAATCAGTATCAAACAATAATGGTATCTCATTGGTCAAGTGATAAAGGTCAAACAACGAAGCTATTTGCAGTGCTATTCACAACTACCAAAAGGAGAGTTGACATATCTCATAAATCGCAAACTACTCCCTTGTATGAAGGTGATTTCATTGAGGAGTGGTTGAATTGGAACGCGTTAATTTATATTTATAAATATTCTTCCACTTTAAATTTAGAATCTTATGATAAACTCTTTATGAAAAGCCTTTGTAAACCAGAACGATGGCAATACATATATTGTTCAGTAGATAATTATATTTTAATTACAATATGTATAATATACAAGTCGTATTTAATCTTATTTTACTCACAATTAAAAGCATAATTATCATTCAAAAGCCACTTATCGAATAGGTAGAGCTCCACAGTTTTAGTAAATATTGTAACATAAGAAATGAAAAAATACGAAAGAGAACTTGATAAGATTTATAACATTTCAAATATAATGAATACATTATAGTATTGATTCTCATTTCACTCAGTCTATGTCGACGTTGACTTTCTCGCCGGCCTGTCTCTGCCTCTCGGCCTGGAAGGCGGCTTTCTTGAGTTTCTCCGAGGTCTCGGCTCCGGTCTTGTTCACGAGCTCGAAGAAGACGCCTTCTTTCCTCACGAGGTTGGCGGGCGTGTCGAACTCGGCGATGTTGCCCTTGTCCATCACGATGATCCTGTCGAAGTCGATGATGGTGTCGAGTCTGTGGGCGATGGAGAGCACGGTCACTTCGCTGAAGGCGTTTCTGATTGTCTGCTGGATGAGCTGGTCGTTCTCTCTGTCGACCTGTGCGGTGGCCTCGTCCAGGATGACGCAGCTGGCCTTTCTCAGCAGGGCTCTGGCGACGCACACTAGCTGCTTCTGGCCGGCGGAGAGGTTGTCGCCGTTGGTGGCGATCTTGGAGTCCAGCTGGCCCGGCTGCTTCAGGAAGTACTCCTTCATCTGGACCTGCTCGAGGGCCTCCCACATGCGCTTGTCGTCGATGCGCTCGAGGCCTTCGGTCTTGACTCCCTCCGCGTCGGCCTGGGAGTACGGGCAGAGGCACTGTCTCAATGTTCCAGAAAACAGGAACGGGTCCTGGGGGATGATGGTGAAGGCCTTCCTGGCCTGGTGGAGCCCTAGGTCCAGGATGTTCACGCCGTCCACGATGATCTCGGAGCCCTTGTCCGGCTCGGCCAGTCTGTACATGGCGACTGTGATGGAGGACTTCCCGGCCCCGGTTCTGCCCACGATGCCGATGTGTTCCTTCGGCTGCAGCTTGAAGTCGAGTTTCTTTAGGACCAGGTCTAGCTCGGGTCTGTACCTGAACTGGAGATTCTTCACCTCGATGCCGGAGTTGTTTCTGGGCCAGTTCGGGTCCAGATTCGCGTCTTTCTTCACGAACTTTCCTTCGGCAGGGAGGTTTCCGTACTCGTCGAGTCTTTCTACGGAGGCCATTTCGCCGTCGAGGCTGACCAGGGTGATAACGAACTGCATTAATACATTACTGATGCTGAAACCGTAGCTTACAATGATACCGGTGTATTGGGCGATATTTTGGCTGTATGGTGCGATGAGCATAGCAATAAATGAAATCAAGAAGGCGAAGCAGCTGGTGAGCATACCCAAACGGAAGACGAGCCAGCGCATGAGACTATATTGTTGGAAGTACAGAGATGAGTTGATGTTGACCGCGGCTCTGAAGTCGGTTTTCTGCTTTTCCTCTAGGGCGAAGGCTCTGATCGAAACGAGGCTGTCCACGCTTTCCTGGCAGATTGAGAAAACTGGGGATCTGGTGATGGCTTCCAAACGCTTTACTTGTGGATAAGCAAGTCTGAAGAGCACGAATAAGATACCAAATAAAACAATTCCTGGGATGATAACGACCAAGCACGGGTAGTTCACGACAGCTATAGATATAATCATGCCCAAAATCATAAGACCAGTCATTACTCCGCCTTGCAAGTATCTCATAATACCAGAATCGACTGCATCTGTGTCTTTGGAAAATCTATTCATGATTCTTCCTTGAGGAGTTGTGTCAAAGAATCCCATCTTTGTTCTTAAAACAGCACCTAACATTGTATCATGCAATTTTCTAGCTACAGAAAGACAGAAGGAACTGAATGCAATATTTCCCAAGAAGTTGAAAATAATTACACCTCCAGTTAATCCAATGTAGAGCCATAAGTAATTATTTGAACTTTTGATAGGTGTCATAGAATATTTAGCGTTCTTATAATCAATGCATCCGGCCACAACCTGAGCTCGCAAAGCAAATTATTTGGCATAATTTGTTTGATCAATGTCATGTAAAATAGCTTAAACTACATTTGGCGTGTCAACTCCGAGGAAATCGGATGACCCACAATAGAAAGGATCAATATTTGCTTTTACGCAATTGGTCATAACAAAACTCATCGAACTAGTTTTATTTTCTTTGGCTGTCCAGCCATATTTATCACTTGACCAATGAGATACCATTATTGTTTGATACTGATTAATTCCTGTTTATACTATTAATAAGAATAATGTCATCAAACACAATGCAATAGAACCAGATGTGACCCATTTTTTGTACACAGTCAATTTAACATTTCCAGATGCTGATAACTGTTCCGATTTTTAAGTCTTTTTGTCTTCATTAGAATCTTTTTCAGTTACTTTTGTTACAGATTCATTAATGACTTAAGTAGCGGTTTAAGTTTATTGTGTGGATGTTTCTCCTGTGATACCGATGATCTTGACGTTGTCTTTCATGAGGTTCTGGACGGTGTCGTAGTTGACGATCTCGCCGTCGGTAATTTAAATGATCTTGTCGCAGTCGTTGAAGTACTGGGTCTGGTGGGAGGCGATGATGACGGTGGCGCCCCTGCTCTTCAGGTAGCCCAGGATGGCGTCGTTCCAGATGGTCTTGCCCACGTGTGCGTCCACGGCCGAGAGCGGGTCGTCGAGGAGGTAGATGCTGGCGTCGGAGTAGATGGCTCTGGCGAGAGAGAGTCTTGCTTTCTGGCCGCCGGACAAAGTGACTCCCTTTCCGCCGACCTCGGTCTGGTCTCCGGCCGCGAGAATCGCGAAGTCGTCCTTGAGGCAGCACATCTCTACCACGCGTTTGTACTTTTCGGCGTCATATGGCTTGTTGAAGAGGATGTTCTGTCGGGCTGACTTGGAGAAGATGTGGCAGGCCTGCGAGAAGTAAGCGATGGTCCCGTTAACGTAGATGTGTGGAATTTCAGAGTCGAATCTCGGGTCTTCTTGTTGAACTTTCTCGAGATCATAATCGTTATAGATGGGCTTGATGCCGTCCTTGCTCATGTAGGTGCTGAGCTTGGTTCTGCTGGTATCGGTGAGTCTCATCTCGCCCAGGATGGCGTTGAAGAAGCTGGTCTTTCCTTGACCAACTTGGCCGCAGACGCCGATGATGTCTCCTTTCTTGATCTCGATGTCCAGGTTCTTGACGACAGCTGGACCGTCGACTAAATCGGCGTTGTTGTTCTTGTTCATGTAGAAGCGCATCGTCTGAAGGTGGATGGCCTGGAGCTTGAGTCTGTCTAGTTCTGTGTGCTTTCTTTCAGGGACGTAGTTGGTGAAGTTGTACTGCTCGAGGCTCTGGAGTCTGCTCACGAAGGGGACGTCGAAGGCGAGGCACCACTTGTCGACCAAGACCATGTCTTTGGATTCCTTGGTGAGGGCGACGGTGAGTTGTTCGGATTCTTCGGCGGTGAGCTGGTTCACGTTTACTTGGGTTTCGACAGCGGGCTGGATTTGGTGGCTCTTATTGTACTTGGCCAGCTCCAGCTCGTACTTCTTGAGTTCTAGCGGGAACTTCTTGTTGATGAAGTTCGTGGTTCTCTCGTTGTCCTTGAAGAACGGGTCCATGACTGGTGGGACCACTTTGTCAGATGCCAGGTTCCAGGTGAAGCTGGGCTTTCCGGTGACCTTGAGGACGACTTCTTCGTTCAGAACTTCTTGGGGCAGCTTGTCGCGCTGGTTCGGGTCCAGCTCGTGGATCTTCACGATCACGCCTGGGTCTCTTTCTGGGAGCTGCAGGAAGGCAGAGAGTCTGCTGGAGCTGATGAGAGACTGGGCGAGGCTGCTCATGAGCATGGGCAGCATGACGATGGCGAAGGCGAGGTACTGGAAGAGGAACATGGTCGTGAAGGCGGAGGCGATGTCGAACTTGTCCTTGTAGGTCATGACCACGAAGGCGATGGCCGTCATCATGGGAGCGGCTGCGGAGGCGACGAGGCCGAAAACGGAGAAGCAGATGGAGAACTTGAACAGCTCTTTGATTTCCTTGTTTCTGGCGTTTTGGAGACGGGCGTGCTGGACTTGTTCGAGGCTGAAGAGCTTGATGACCTTGATGCCGTTGAGCACTTCGGTGGCTCTTTTCATTCTCATATCTCTGATGGACATGATTTTCTTCTGTAGAAAAGTGATTTTACCGATAACGATACCAACAACTGGGAAAAGGATCAAATAAGCTGTTAAACCAACAAGTGCTATTGGATTAATCTAAACACCCAAGTAGATGATATAGATGATCAGATCTATCGGTACTTGTACGATAAAGTGAATAAACGTGATCATGGTCGCGATCATGAGCGTATCTGTGTACAATAAATTTGTTATGTTTCCAGCTGCTGAGGACGACCTGGTTTAATCTGACAGCACAAGTACCTTATTGAAGACCAAATCCAAGAATCCGCTTATTCCACTGGTTGAGATTCTGAGCAATGCGGACATTGACAAATTTTAAACCACAAAGTTGATCATTTGTGAGCAAATAATCAAAATAAGATACCCCCATAATTCTTTGAATGCCTTAAACAGCCCATCAGTGTAATTAAGTTGGACAAAAGCAGAATCTTTTGGATCTGAACTGAATAACTAATCACAGTCGTAAAACGTCTGGGGAACTAAAACGGAAGTGAACTGACGAACTGCAATTGGAGAGCAAACCCCACAGAGAGAGGTGATTGGAACATAAAGGACCAAGAACAAAATTAATTTCCTATTGGCTGTGAACAATTAACCTAATAGTGACTTCATTGGTTTCCCAGTGGTTTTGTTGAGCTCAACTTGCTTATTCCACTGCTCGGCCACACGCTTACCTGAGGACTTTGCTTGTAAGCTTTCTGAGACTGGGCTCACATCGCACATGTACATATTCTACTGCTTACGGATCTTCTTGACTAAAGGTGCCATGAAGCTGTTGGTAACCCAATGACCCTACGTATCAATCGGAGGAAGCTACGGGTTGATTTGGTCGAAGTTTTCTGGTGGTTCTGGAACGACATTCGTTTTCTTAACCATCAATTAATAAAGGAGTGGAAAATGAATAAGCTAGTTTCTACTTATAAATGAATAATACATAGATTTACTTTTCAGAATTGTTATGTTTAGGAAAACACCCAAATCTCAACAACACTAATTTCTAAATTTGTCAGATATTGCATTGAAACATTAAAATTAAGTGAAAACACCCAAATCAATCGTTATCATTGATTTTATATTTTGATACATTGTGAATGAAACTTTAAGACTAGGTAGATAACACCTAGTTTATGATAGCATTTCAGTGCTTTATTTTGATTGATAGTCCCGTTAACATACCGTACTTCGTCTTTACAATGGGCATCAATAGTGTTGTAAAATAGAAACGTATAAAATCAATATTAAACGGAGATCCAGGTTCAAGTGACAAGCGGCTAGTTATAAATAGAAGTACATAAAGCAATATAATCACACAGTATACGGAGTTTTGTCTAGACGTTCTTTAGTTGTGATAATTAAGCTTTCACTAATTTTAGTATTTTGAGCACTATTATGCAAGCTGGCTGGTTAACATTAAATTTTGGTGTTAGTATTTAGTACTTATATATATTTACTTATATATATATATTTATACCAATCCCTATCTCTATGCCTTCAAATGTAATCAGTATAAATGATATAAATATGTCATGTTAAATAGAAATTTTAAGAGGAGTAATATAATATTAAAATAAAATATAAATGTTTTAATGTCGCAGCTTATTTACCCCTATCAAATACAGTCTATCTACAATTTCACTTCAAGGTAGGTGGTGGCCAAGGATTCATTTTCGCCTCTATATACAAGAACTTCCTCGCGTCCTAGGCATGTTCATGAGTTTTTGTTATAAATATATAATATATTACGTTTAATGATATGTTGACGCAAAATCCACTCCAATTTCTAATGATGAAAATGCACTTCACAAACTGAAACTTTATTAGTGAGATTTTTGTGCACAAAAAATTGAGTCACCAGGGTCATGACAGCAATGTATATCTGAATTTTAAAGCGATATTTATTATTCAAAAACGTGGAATAACCTTTGAGTCAAAAGAATGTTACACCAATTAGGTTGATCTTTAATGATCGGTAAATATCTGGAACTAACTTACAAATTCTGCGCAGAAATGTTGCCAAATTATAAATTGAATTGATGCAATTATAAGTTTAAGTAGAAAGACTTCTAATCATGAGTCTGGTTGAGCAACTTTTTTCTGAACTCACAGTAAGTGACAAGTTATTAACTTTTAGTATTAGCTTTATCTTCTAAAAGATTTACGGACCATTCGCTATGATATAAAGTTACAAGATATTAATACTATTTACCGTTTATGTTATAGAGAAGATGATCAAATAAATCTGTATTGAGATAAATTATGAAAGTGCAAAATATGAGAAAATAAAAGAGATGAAAAATTATATCAATTTTGGGGCCAACAGTACATTAGCTCCTGTTCGCTATTTTCCCTCAATATAAGCATAGGTTGCTTTGTAAAACGCGAGCGATCTCTTGTCTCTATATAACATATGGTGTCATCTTCTATTTAAATATTTTTTCTGAATATATTATTAAAATAATACATCAAATTTAACAGGGAAAAGGTATTCTTATGAAATGTCATTATAACTGCTGATTAGGATGATAAGATATGTATGATGATGTTTGAATGTATATTTATCAATCAACTTCATCATATTCAAGAAATGTGATATAAAGTTAAACAACTTGAGATTCTGTAGTTAAAAAGATATAAATTCTCAATTTTTATTTAAAATTTATAAAATACATTTGTATTTAATTATTTAGATTTCAAAATAATAAACAAAATAATTGTATTTTATATCATTTCTACCTAAATATTTAACTCAGTATATAAAGATGTACATATAGATTTAGTTATGTATAGAATTTGTTAGTAGAATTTGTTAGTTAGTATATAATAATAGTTATTTTACTAAGTAAATTTAAAATTCGTTTTACCACTTCAGATAATGCTTATTTTCAATTTAATGTTGAGCAAAGAGTTAAGAACTTTCGCGCAATGCTTTTCTCCAGCTTCTTACATAATAGGCAATCGTGTTACCAAAGTAATAAAATTATATTTGATTCCCAATCCGTTGTTTGAGTATGTAACTTCAGATAATATGTGTTAGGTATTGAATGGCAAAGCTTCTACCGTGTATATGTATTTGAACTCTGGAACAAATAGTGCAATCAGGATTCCGTCCTGGGGTGGAATATTTTTTAGATATTATTATAATTAGAACATCACGGTGTCATATAAGTATTCCTCTTAATCTTCTTACGATACTACATTAACAGCTACTTTTGGCGCATTTTAGGTCTTCTTAGATGATAAATACGAGGTGAATGGGTCCGTATCTGATGTTTATCACACACTTTCAAACTAATCTTCATGTTTTGCAGATACTCGTTTATCGTACTCTCTGGTTGATGATTGGTTTGCGTTTGATGTGGAACCGTAAGAGTGTACTGTTCCAGTTTTCACTCCATATTTTGAATACAAGAAGGACAATAAATGGGCTAGAGTTCCAATTCGCTCAGTTGCAACCACTAACAAGTTTTTAGTTGGTGGAGAGTTCACTACTGCTAATACCGCGTTTTTGAACATTAAGAGGTATTTATTCTCTCCATACGCACCAACCGAGTCAAGCAAATACACAGCTACTGAAAAGCTCATTGTTGATGATTTTGTGAAGCGTTTTAAAGCGAATAACACATTAGAAGTGCGTTTGAGCGTAGACTACCCCATTATAGGAACAACCTTTGGCTCGATCACAGCGTCTGCTGAGTTTATCTTCAGCAACAACTCGCTGAACTGCTACGAATCCCTCACACCGCGTGCTTCTTTGAATAATAATGAGCTGGTGATCGTTACCGGACTCAACGGCACACTTTCCTGTTTGGAAGTAGACGCAACTGACCCAGACTATGCGTTCGCTTAAAACATAAAACAAAAACACTCCAAAGTGGTTCTGAATTTAGAAGTTAAAGTGAACGAAACACAGTTCTTTTTCAACAAAACGGTTCCAATTGCTGAATTCCTCCAAAATCCCCAGGTTTTCTTCGACGTTCCTGAGGACCAAATGAAATATTTAATGGACCAAACCGAAGACGGAAACGTCCAAGTATATGTTGAAATTCAGGGCGAAGATGAAAAATATCTGATTGATTTCAACACCCCGTTTATTCCTGTTTTAAGAACTTGTATAAATAAAATAGTCGCACACTAAACGAAGGACCACCTGGAAATCGTCACCTGGATGAAAGAAGCTGATAGGTGCCAAACGAAAGAAGCATTAAATTCTAGCTTGAACTTGTCGGTAATCATTAAGGATGATAACGGATATAATTTACAACAAATATACAGCACCAACGTAACAACCAACTACACAGAGAAAACAATACGGACAGTTCTCAGTTGCACTATGGATATAGCAAATACACCAGATATCTGCGAAGCTACTAGATAAAACGTTATGAAAGCCAAAAATAGAATAAACACATAATACTTCTATGTAACAGATACAGAATACGCTAAAACCACAAACATGATCATTGAGACCAATAAAAATACAGTTAAAACCTCATTTGGTATATTCGGAGGGTTATTGGCTGCAGTTGCTATATGCGTTGTAGTTATGCTGGAAAAGAATTAACTCTTGCCTCACAACAATTGAGCAAACATTTTATATCTACATTTATAATTATTTATAATTATAATCAAACTTATTATATACTTACTAATTCTGTATATTTTCAAATATTAATTCATTTAAGATCTTTATAGCTTAATAAATTAAATTAGTAAAATATATGGAAGAAACTTGAACCGATAAGATTATAAGCCCTTTCAACTGACTACTTTAAGTAGTATTTTCCTGTTGTTCCTGTGGTTATTATTGTTATTCGTTCTCAGAGTCCATATATGGAGTGAACTTCTATTATATTCTAGTTTTGAGATGAATAACAATAATAATTAGTTTAAATTGTTATTTCATGTAAAAATTATCTTTGTTGGATAATAACATTATTGTTACTATAATTTAGTATATGATCTACATAATTCATAGAAAGTCTTATATACAAAGCAAAAGTTTAAATAGAGCTGTCCCACATAGAAGCAACTCACCTTAACAGTTTCGAGCTGTCTTATAACGGCTATTATTTAACCTTACCTATTATGCTATTATAAGATTATGATTAAATGTGGTTGGTTACAGGTGGTATTTGATTCTCATTTCACTCAGTCTATGTCGACGTTGACTTTCTCGCCGGCCTGTCTCTGCCTCTCGGCCTGGAAGGCGGCTTTCTTGAGTTTCTCGGAGGTCTCGGCTCCGGTCTTGTTCACGAGCTCGAAGAAGACGCCTTCTTTCCTCACGAGGTTGGCGGGCGTGTCGAACTCGGCGATGTTGCCCTTGTCCATCACGATGATCCTGTCGAAGTCGATGATGGTGTCGAGTCTGTGGGCGATGGAGAGCACGGTCACTTCGCTGAAGGCGCTTCTGATGGTCTGCTGGATGAGCTGGTCGTTCTCTCTGTCGACCTGTGCGGTGGCCTCGTCCAGGATGACGCAGCTGGCCTTTCTCAACAGGGCTCTGGCGACGCACACGAGCTGCTTCTGGCCGGCGGAGAGGTTGTCGCCGTTAGTGGCGATCTTGGAGTCCAGCTGGCCCGGCTGCTTCAGGAAGTACTCCTTCATCTGGACCTGCTCGAGGGCCTCCCACATGCGCTTGTCGTCGATGCGCTCGAGGCCTTCGGTCTTGACTCCCTCCGCGTCCGCCTGGGAGTACGGGCAGAGGCACTGTCTCAATGTTCCAGAAAACAGGAACGGGTCCTGGGGGATGATGGTGAAGGCCTTCCGGGCCTGGTGGAGCCCGAGGTCCAGGATGTTCACGCCGTCCACGATGATCTCGGAGCCCTTGTCCGGCTCGGCCAGTCTGTACATGGCGACTGTGATGGAGGACTTGCCGGCCCCGGTTCTGCCCACGATGCCGATGTGTTCCTTCGGCTGCAGCTTGAAGTCCAGTTTCTTCAGGACCAGGTCTAGCTCGGGTCTGTACCTGAACTGGAGGTTCTTCACCTCAATGCCGGAGTTGTTTCTGGGCCAGTCATTAGCGAGTTTGAAGTCTGGTTTAACGAAAACGCCTTCAGCAGGTAGATCTTGGTATTCAATGAGTCGTTCTACAGATGACATTTCTCCTTCAAGTGTGACTAGTCCCATAACGAATTGATTCAGCAGATTTGAGATTGAGAACGCGTAGCTGATAACAACGCCTGTGTATTGCGCGACTGAGTCCATGAGTGGTGCGACTATCGTAGCAGCTAGTGTGACGAAGAACGCGAACAATGACGTGAGTATCCCCAGCCTGAAGAAAAGCCACCTCTAAATACCATATTATTAGTAGTAAAGTGATGAATTGATGTTAACGGCCTCTCTGTACATTCTCGTTTAATCCTTCTGTGCACCAAATGCTCTGATTGAAACTAAACAGTCAATTGTTTCCTGGCATATATTGAACACAGGTGACCTCGTAACGGCTTCAAGTCGTTTAATTTGAGGGAATATGGTCCTGAACGAGAGGAAAACGATAATGAAAACTATGAAACAGGGAACTATTACAACAAGGGCCGGGTAGTTCACGGCTGCGATTGATATAATCATCCCAGCTATCATAAGGAACGTTGAGGTGGATACTTGGGCCCACCTGAGCACGTTAGAGTCTACAGCATCGGTGTCCTTCGAAAGTCTATTTAGGATTTGACCCTGAGGAGTGGTGTCGAAGAAGCTCATCTTGGTGTGCAGGAGGGATTTCAACATTATGTTGTGCAATTTGCTAGAAATGGTGAGGAAGAATGCCGTTAGGCACAAATTAGACGAAAAGCTTGTTATTATGATCACGCCAGTTAAACCTATGTACAACCACAAGTAATTATCTGAAGGACTGCCTTACTTCATTGTAATGTCCGCATTATTTTCAGTAACACAAGTTGAAAGGATCATCGCACGCATACTTGGCTCAACAGGTGATGAGATTGAAAACAACTCACCAACACTTGCTTATGTGTTTGTACACCACCTTGTTGGTATATCAACACAATTTTCAATAGTTACATCGGTAGAATGACCCTAAGACTGATTTTTAGCAGTCCAACCATACTTGTCACTCGACCAATGAGAAACCAGAATGGTCTAATACTACGTGATACTTTAATTCAGAACCAATATGAAAATAAGGAAAATGGCAAGGGTAGTTGAACCAGAGTAGAACCACTTTTTATACGTTTACCCCTTCACCACACCTTAACTAGTTTATTACTCCTTTTTCTGTTAAGTTATTACGTTTTTCTCTGGTACAGCAGGAGCTACTTAAATTGTAGTACTTTGCTCTAACTAAGTAGATTTGATTGTAGATTATTCACCAGTGATACCAAGTATTTTAATTTTGTTTTCCATGATTTAAGCTACAGTCATAAATGTTTTAATTTCGCCATCAACAATATTCATTACTTTATCACAATCATTAAAATACTAAGTTTGATGAGAAGCTATTAAAACAGTGGTACCTCTTTATCTAAGGTATCCTAAGATCGCATCGTTCCAAATAGTTTTACCAACATGTGCATCAACTGCTGAAAGTGGATCGTCTAGCAGTATTATATCAGGGTCAGAATAAATTGCTCTTGCCAAAGCTACACGGGCTTTTTGACCTCCAGATAAAGTTACGCCTTTACCACCAATTTCAGTGTTATCTCCATCAGCCATAATTTTGAAATCATCTTCCAAACAACAAATTTTCACAACTTTCTAGTATTTAACAGGATCAAATTCTTTTCCAAATAAAATGTTTTCTTTAGCTGTTCTTGTAAAAATATGAGATTGTTGAGAGAAATAGGCCAGTTTTCCGTTGATAATTATATGTGGTATATTGGGATCAAATCTTGGGTCTTCTTCAACGGGTATATCTTCATTGTTGTAATCAAAATTGATGTATTACTAACCTTCTTTATTGGTATATTTTAACATGTTTTCTCTTATTTTTCCAGAAATACGCATTTCTCCTAATATTGCGGAGAATAGACTTGTTTTTCCTGAACCTACTTGTCCGCATATGCCGATGAGTTCTCCTCTTTGTATTTCAATATCAAGGTTTTTAACAACGTCTGGGTTATCATGTGTTTCATTATTAGCGGCTTTATTCATAAAATATCGCATACTCTAAATATTAACAGCTTGTTTCTTAAGAATTGTTAACTAAGAGTCTTTCTTTTATGGAAGATAGTTTACATAATTGTATTGTTCTAAGCTGCACAAGCGCGAAACATATGGTAGATCCAACTCAAGACACCACTTATCGATAACATCCATGTTCTTTGGAGTATGTTCGGCTGCATTTTTGATTTCTTCTATATCTAATTCTAGATCTTCCTGTTGTTTTGCAACTTATATTTCTACTTTTGCTGGCTGAAGTTTTGGTGAAATGGTAAAAGTGCAAAGACTTTATTTGAATTTTTCTAATGTTTGTGGGAACGTTTTGTTGATTCTGTTAATCGCCTTTGTATTTTCTTTATAAAATGGGTCCAAAATGTCAGGAATGTACTTATCAGATGCTAACTGCCATGTAAAACTTGGTTTGTTCAAAACTTTAATTGCAACAGTCTCTGTAAACTCACTAACTTTATTTTGTTACTCTACCGAAAGATCTTTCATTTAAATAATGACACCTGGATCTTATTCTGAGAGTTGCAAAAATGTGGCGATTCTTCTAGAGCTAATCTTGGCTTCAGATAAACTGGACATCATAATCGGAAGGAGAACGATGCTGTTTGCCAAATATTAAAAGAGGAACATTGTTGTAAAAGCTCCAGCTACATCAAACTTATCACTAAAATTGAGTGCAGCGAAGGCGATTGAAGTCATCATTGGCGAGGCGGCAGTTTAAACCAGACCAAAGAAAGACATGCATACACAAAAGAGGAGTAATGTGCTTATTTCCTTATCACGCGCATTTTAGAGACGAGCGTGTTAAACTTTCTCCTAACTGAAAAGCTTAATAACTTTTATGCCGTTCAAGACTTCAGTTGAGCGTTTGACACGCAAATCACGAAGTGACATATTTTTGTTTTGAAGGAATGATACCTTTCCCATTACAATGCCCAGCATAGGAAAGAGCACCATGTAGGCAGTTAAACCTGTTAAACCAAGTGGATCAATTTGAACACCCAAATAAATGATATAAACTATCAAATCAAGTGGTATCTGGCATAATTAGTGTAAATAAATTAGTAACTAACTAATTTTCTGAGTATCTGAATAAAGAAGATTTGTAACATTTCCCTGTGCTGTTCCTGTTCTCGCTTGGTCCGACATAACAAGTATCTTTTAGTAGATCAGATCCAAAAATCCGTTAACACCTTATACAGTTGATTTTAAGACGAGTGAGAAAGAAATATTTTAAATTACAATATTGAGCAGTTAACTTGAAATAACAAGTATTAAGAAGCCCCAAAGTTCTTTCAGCGCTTTTGTTAAGCCATCTTTATATGGTAAGTTAACAAATGATGGAGGTGTTTGAACAAGTAATTAATCGCAATCATAGAACGACTGCGGTTTTAAGAATTCTGTGAACTATCTGAGTGCAATAAGTGCGCAAACCCCGCATAAGCTGGTAATCGGAACCAGAAATACGAGCCACATGAGCCTCGACTTGTTACTTGCAAATAATTGCTTTAGAAGTGATTTCATTGGTTTATTTTGTTATCTGGAACTCGTTAGAGCTGTATTCCAGGACTGGGCTGATTTTTTACCTGCTGAAAACGCTCCCATTTCTACGGATAGCGGATGAATATCGCATTTGTTCATCGTTTTCTGTTTTCTTATTTTCTTGATAACAGGTTTCATCCAGCCAAAGGTTATTACATTAGCGTTTTTATCGATTGGTTTCAAGTTTGGATTTATCTCATTCTTGTCAACAATCGTTTGATCATTTTTAAGCTGCAACTATGTCATTATATGAAGTGGTTAGGTCAACGATTCTAAACAGCTACAGTTAATATTTCAAGCACAGTTTACGTGTTAATCTTACATGTTAATCTAATCCACCATTTTACCTTATTATTTTACCTTACATTTATATGAAAAGAATATAATTAATCAATTATAATGTATTATGATTATTATTACAAACTACCTAATATCGGTCAAGACTACCTAATAGCTAAATTTTAGGTCAACTCCATTTGGTATTCGATTATGGTGAGAGAACTTTAATATGAGAAAAACTATTTTGAGCCGATATAGAGCAAAATTTACAACAATAATAGTTTTGAGGCAGACTTTCATGATTTTGAATTGAATTGCCTTCTTCACTTATTGACATGGTACTTATTGACATCAAGATGCTCAGAAACTTCGTTTTTATTACATAAGTGTCTGTAACTGAACTATAAAAGGGTTGTAAGTGAATATATTGTAAAACTAACTCTATATTAGATGTATAAGAGTTTTGTATATTTATAGTCTATTTCTAACCATAAAACTAAATTATATACATAGCTTGTTTATTAAACAAAGATACTAGATAATTGGCAAATATTTTGTTAACTGTAACTTGAAAACCAAATCTGACAAAAGAAACATACCAAACTTAGGACTATATATAGACGCCTTGACTATTTTTGGAAACTAATAGGGTGTATTTGAACAAGTGTGTATGTTTTACATAAATGATAACATAAACGATAATATCTTTATAATATAAAGATAGCAATATTTGACTGTAAATATTTACAAATATTAATTCCACACTCCAATGGACGAAAGCAAAAGTACCTCTAACTCTAGAATAAAGATGTTTGAGGAATCTGGCTCTGAACAGAACCTCGTAGATGAGATGCTGGACCAGTTGGACAACAATTCGCTTGAAATTCCGCTCATTGAAATGATCAATTTCAACGATCTTCGCTAAAAAGATTCGCACATTCAAAATCCAACTGAACCGTAACCGTCCAATTAATCGAATCAACTGAACGACTCGAACGAGATTCAAGAGGTAACCGAAATTGAAATGGTCAAAAAGGAACCGCAAGTTGAACCAGAAAGCACCTCATATTAAGTTCTGGAGTCATCCCGTATCCCAGATTCGTCCGAATAATAAGTAAACGAACCCGCTCAAACTGATGTGTAAGCTGCTCAGAATAACGAACAAATAAATCCTGAATTGGAAAATAATAAAGAAAATGTACAAATTATCGAATCATCAGGGCATGAATCTGATAAACCAGCTAAAGGTGAAGTGTTGACGTCGTCAAATGTAAGTAACTAACAATCAGATATCGAACCAAAAACAACATCAAGCTAAAAACAAATTTCAAAGAAATTAAACCTGACTAATATGCTCAACATGGACTTCGGGGCGTATCAGAGCAAATTCGAATAGGCCTAAAAAAGCAAAGTCGCCGCACCATTCAAAATTACACCACTTATTGGTATGGGATTTCAGCCTGCCACTATCAAAAAATCTGAATCAGTTTCTTCGATTAGACCTTACGTAGAATAACTTAAGGAAGTTGAAGATTAATTAAAGAATCAAATTAATGAAAGAGATCATGATTTCGATGATTTGCTGCCTAATGTTTCCACCACTGTTAAAAATGCTATTAAAAAGCCTGTTGCTACAACGACCACTAAAACTTAGCCTTCAACATAAAATATGTTTACAACGTATATGCAAACAGGAATATTACACTGTTTTGCTCATTTTGCCTGTGAAATTTCGCGGTTATCAACATCTTATTTTTAACTAAAATATTTTGGAGTTTCCTACTTCAAGTCATTTGTAATTTATGAAACATTTCTAAATTCGTTTATTTGGTCAACCTTAGTGTAAGGTTAACGAATCACAACTGAAATATATAGACCACGAATAATAGAATAAACGTTAAATGGATTAGTATGCTCACTTATAATGTTATGTTTTCTTCCTTTAGTTCCTAAAATAAAAGAATTCTATCCATAATTAATTATTTAAATTTTGATTTATCCAACTAAAAAGTCTGTTCAAGAAGAAATAGTTCTTTGTGGAAATAAGCAGCATATCCTACATTTCTCATCAATAATATTTCCTTAACTAATTAGATTTATGATAGAAGTTAACAATTACTTGAGATTTGAAAAAAGAAAAATGAAATTTAATATGCCTACTTTAATTGCATAATCAATTGCAGATATACTCACAATCATATGGTTCTTTTATTTACATACTGGAAAAAAGTTATTTATACCATTTATAAACAAAGTGTCTCCTTTCAACTTTAAATAGTAAATGTGGATAGAAATAAAATTAATTTTCAAATAGTCATTAAAAAATTATATGACTATTGTTCACACTATTATTTTAGGGTTTCCTTTCTTCCATTTGTTTATTAATGCAAGAGATACAGATGAAGACTTTTAGCGTTTATATTTATTTTACTCATCAGTATCAATTTCTTATAAAACGTTATCACCATTGATTTTCTCTCATAATTTAGTGTTAAAAGAAAATAAAAGTGGACGAATTAAATCTATCTAAGTTAATATATTTGTATTAATAGTTTTTGCCGCCTTACTTATTATTTTATTTAACAGTATTCACTCAAATAATATATTCATACCTGAATTGTACTACTTTCCAGATAGTATTAAAATTAATACGACTTTTGGGATTTTATTTGGTTGTATGATTGCAGTGACATAACTTATGTATTTGAAAATAATGTGGAATTCCGAAATTATATGGTAAATTCTTTACATTTGCAACCAAATTATTGCAATTATTATTGGAAGAATTAAACAAAAGACAATAAAGGCAAATAAAATTTGGATAGCCAACGCAATGTCAAACTAATGTCAGTATACACTGCTTATGTTGAGTGTTTTCATAATATATTAAATTCGTGAACGCAAAAACAAGAAGAATGTTAAATTCAACGATAGGAAGTTCAAAGGACTTATGGAAGACCTAGCCATTTTAGATAAGTGAGCGTGTATTTGACTTTCTATAACTATTATCCTTTCTACAACATAAATAATATATTTAAATTTATCACTATTGTATCCAAATGGATTAATGCAACTATGATAATATATATTCTCGTATGTGATATAATTTTGATCTGTTCATTAAGTTTCATTTTATATCAGAATATCACTGAATATTTTCATTTATCTATTTCTATTTATGTTCTCATATTCAGAAGAAATATTTGTTATAAATGCTCATCTAATTTTATATCTTTAATTATCTTTCTGTTAATTCATTAATCAGCTTCTTAAACTGAAACAAACAACATTTAAACCATTTTGTTGTTCAGAAAATAATTTTGTTCAGTTTCGTGTTATTTTCTGTGAAAATTATTTTCGCATTTTTCATTTTCTCGAATTCTTTTTCTGTTTTCAAAAATTTATTTTAGAATTCCATTTTGTAAAATATAATTTTCTCTGTGAATGCGAAAATATATTGGAATAATGTATTTTGGCGCTAAACTGCTAAAAACACGTCTTCTTCTCGATTACGTTGCATTTAACCTTCAATATCCATAGATATCCCAGAAATGATATATGAATCATTGAGCGCTCCCATTTTCTTCCATACATATAACTTCCCACAAAAATGATAAAACCTTCCAGAAATACTCTTCATGAATTTTAACTCGCAATCTTTCAAAATATAAACACTACCGTTGTTATTGTGCACGAGTAATCTGTCTTCTAATGCGAACATTCTACTGTGTTGTGATGAATACTCATATGACTTCCAATTTGGTATCTTTGTTATAAAACATAATTTGCTCTAAACTAATTTCAAAATACTGTCAAAGTATTATATATACAAATTTCCGCCGCACAATACGCAAGTGTGTATGAAATTTACCAAAGTATTAGCTTTTCCATACATATATTGTGGACTCTATTATTGTATTGAAAAATCATAATCTTAGGCCACTTAGCGGAGTATTTTTAATGTATAATCAAAAATAATCAGGTTTTTCTTATAAAACCCAATAAATATATTTACATGACTAAATAGTTTTGTTATATGAGTAATTTATGATAGTTACATTGGAGTGATAATTACTTAATTAAAAATCAATAAATCAGTACCCGTTATATCTTTTGTCAATTCAAAGTTCATTAATCAACTTCTAAAATAGAAACGAACATTTGAACCATTTTATTGGTCAAGAAACTCATTTCGTTCAGTTTCATTTTTTCTGTGAAAGTATTTTTCGCATTTGCCGTTTTCTCGAATTCGTTTTCCGTTTTTAAAAGTTTATTTTAGAAATCCGTTTTGTAGAAAATAAATCTGTCCGTTAACGCGAAAATATATTCAAATTGTTTATTTTTGCGCTGAATTGCTAGAAATTCGTCTTCCGCTCTATTTCGGCGCATTTACTCTTCAGAATCCAAAGTTGTCCCAGAAACTTCGAATGTATCGTTAATTATTCCAGTTACTTAACAATATGGTAGGATTTTAGACTTGGATTTGAACATATCAACGTGGTAACTGAATTGCTTAGAAGAATCGTTGAAAACAAGAAGACCGCCTGCTTGGTAGCCTAACTCAAAAACATTTTTCATTTTACAAACAGTTTTAAACGATAAATCAGGGTTGAGTCTACCGATTAGCTATTTATTTTAATTCCATACATATGACTTCCCACAAAAATGATAAAAGCTGCCAGAAATACTCTTCATGAATTTTAACTCGCCATCTTTCAAAATATAAACACTACCGTTGTTATTATGTACAAATAATTGATCATCTATCGCAAATAATCTGCTGTGTTGTGAAGAATACTCGTATGACTTCCAATCAGGTATTTTAACTACAAACTTCAGTTTGCTCAGAAATAATTACAAAATACTATCAAAGTATTATATATACAAATTTCCACCACATAATATACAAGTGTGCATAAAGTTTATTAAAGTTACTTTTCCATACATAAATTATGATTGAGATTATATTGAAAAGTCAAAGTTTTAAGTAATTTAGTGGAGTATTTTTAATCCTTAATCAAAAATAATCAGGTTTTTCTAATAGAATCCAATATAAATATTTTGATGACTGTGCATTTTTGTTATATGAGTAATTTATGTTAACTACATTGGAGTGATATTTCTTACGACATATAACGTTTTTAATGATGTTATATTGTTTAATATTTCACTTTAATGAATCAACAAAGTATTGTGGTTTCTTAAAATAATGGTTCTTCGGTATGTATTGAAGTGCACGACTCATATATTATGATTTATGATCATAATAAAAACACAAATACTATTCAACTTGGTAGAAAGTTTAATTAAGCCTAAATTTAAACTTTCGCAACTTCAAATTAATTGTATATTTAAGTCTCAGATCAATTATATACGTTAAAAATTGATAAATTAGATGTAAATTTCATTTGTTCACTTCCAACGAATATATCTGCATTTTCACTTGGAGAAAATGTGTATATTTCAACCTAATCTTTAATGGTGTTAAATAGTAACAAATTTAAATCAATTAAAAATATATAGAAGGGTTCCTAAATATTTTCAATGTTTTCTAAAGTTTTGTTAGAGTTTAACGCATTTAACGAGTGTATTTATATAATAGACTTGGATTTTAAGGTTAAACAGGTGATTCATGTTAAGTAATCAGTTAAAATCTTGAAAATAGTGCAAAATTCTATTATTTTAAATACAACTAATCCATCTAAGTATATCTAAGTGTAAATTACTTTTTAAGACAGTAAAATGAATGTAAATACCATAAATATTGATAGTAGCATACTAAGTCAATTATCTAACACTTCTCAGAATCTATTATTTGAATTATCTCCGCCCATGATTCAAAACATTACTTTGAAGAAGTTTCAGCTGATGAATTTATGTCAGTTGAAACACATGCACAATGCTTTCTTGGTAATTGAGGATAGCTCTTTATTCGTCATAAATCGCAGTTATTAAATCCTGAGCACCTATAATTCCCCTTTTACTCTGTTCTCTGGCTTCACCGATAAATACCTCACCCAGCTCACCGAGTGGCAACTTCACTAGCCCTGTATTTGCAACAACAATTTATACGTTCAAATCCAAGATAAAATACTAATATTTCAAAATAGCTTAAAAACAACATAAATAAAGCAATGTGGAGTGGCTTAAATTGATTAATAAAATGATTAAACGCTTATAGTTCAAAATGACTAAAATTAAGACCAAACACTTTAAATTCAAAATGATTATTTAATTGATTAGTAAAATAATAATTAATATTAATTAAATAAATAAGTTGAACAATATACGGTCCCTTTTTACAACAAACAGGACCAGTTCTCGTATTACGGGAAAATGTTCAGTTTAAACGGGAGCTTTTACGTCAACAACAACAACGGATAACTATTTCAGTACAAAAATGAACAATTTGAACCAGTTCTCGAAATTTACGGAGAATTTAACCAATTCTGCGATATTGTTGTTTAATTCGACTACTAAATGCACTGTGTGAACATAGCTTCATACAAACTTGAGTTTGAACGCATTGGGGACGTTCCAAGCGCGTACTACGTTAAAATAGCGTCAAATGGAGTGTTAATACTTCAGAATAACAAATACGAAAACGTATACGCAGTAGACTTGGTAAATTAATGCGTGAAGATGATTCTGGGATAATATAAATTCGCTAACTTACAAAATATGCTAATTATTGGAGAATACGGACTATAATTACCAGATGAAGTGCAAAACAGTCTGCTGGGAGATAAATTCTCAAATTAAACGCTAAATTACCAGGACTAATACTTCAAAAACGTTAATATAGACTGCTTAAACGAACTTATACCATACACATCCAAGATTGAAAACAGGCTGCTAAATTATAACACCAGACTCCAAAAATGTAATACGAAATATAAATATTGCCTAAAACTGGTTAAATGTCTTGAAACACAGATAACATCGTGCATTGCAAACGCTATTAACTACTAAAACAATTTGTGCTAAAAGTATTTCGCTAATGAAACTATCTCGCAATCCAATCAATGATATTGATAGCATTCATTTGAACCAAACTATGTTTTACTAACAATATAGTGACCTTTTAAATTATTTAATATTATGTATTTTCACAATTAATCATTGATCATCATTTTGTCCAGCGTAAATATTCACAGACAGGTAGTAAGTAAACAGAATGAGAATCTTGAAAATATTCGAAGCAACAATGAACTCGTCCAGTAATAAGATGATGTCAGATACCAGGAAGACCAGCGCCGGAAGCGCCCTAGCTTCTTTGCGGCAGGCGAAGTGCGTGAAGGGAATCGCGCAGGCAAACACGTACGCGAACATCAGCAGCCGCTTGGACCTGTCTATCTCGAGCCAAATGAAGACGAAGCCGATTATTGCTGAGAGAGCCACAGCCAGCCCGAACTGGAAGAACGAGGCGCTGTGGTAGTCCACGATCATGAAGTGGCCGGCCATGAACAGCACCGCCCCGGCCGTCTGGCTCCAGTCGATCGTCACGTCTCCCAGGGCGTAGAAGCACAGGGCCACGCGGACGTTGGCGGGGATGTCTGGGTTCAGCATCCCGACGGCCGTGAAGCTCGCGGACATAAGCGCCTTCACCGCGTAAAACTTCTTGAAGCTGGGGCTGCTTACCCGGAACTTCAGCAGCAGGAATAAGAGCGCGACGTTTGCGAGCTGGATGGACTCCATTCGGAATTAGAGTGGAAAGAAACAATACTATTGTGACAGTGGGTGCTGTAGTGACAGAACTGCGACTTATAAAAAGATACCTTTTTACTAAAAATTTGACACACTTTAAATATACAATAAAAGACTAAATATATTTGAAAGATCATCCATAATAGTGATGATCTTCATATAACAATGAACACATTTACATGTTTAAAGAAAACAATAGTATATTGTTGGTAGTTTATTATACATATTATTAACTGGGTACTTATTTAACTGGGTTAAATAGAATATCTTTTAAGTATAAAATTAATATAATATCTTTATAGCTGTAGGGGTAATGTCTCCCATTTGCTGAATTATGTCTTTAAAATAATATAACAAACATACAAAACAACATACAAAAATTCGTATATATCTGTATTAAAATAACTTTTCTTCTTATTATTTTTCACTTCAGTTTTTGATCATGAATTTTACAAAAGCACACGCCGCTTTGCTCGCCGATGACACTAAATCTGCTTCTCTCGCGTATATTAAGGCGATTAACACCTCTGAGTCCTTTTTGCAGTTCATGGACATAAAGGACGCTGCTGATTTAAAATTGCAGTAGTTGAATGTTGGTGTGGCGATAACTGATTTAATCACCTTGGCAAACTTGCGTCCGGCCGAGTTCAGCTCCTTGTTCCAGCACCTCTTCAGCACCTTCATGACCTAGCTCAAGCGCCATTAAACTCTTCCTCCACTTTCACTCTATTCAACTCTATTATTGTTGTCCTTTTTTGGAATGTTCACGAACAATTCAATTGAACAGGTGTTAATTGAAACGGCCGATTTCTACTTCGACGCGTTTCAAATGGAACTCTCCGAGATCTACTGCCAAATATTCGCAGAACAATGCGTTTTCATTTACATTCAGAGGAAGGAATACAAAAAGGCTTGGGTCCTCGAGAAATCAGAGCACATGCTCAAGAAGCTCATGGAAAGGGACGGGCAAGGGCTAATTGAGCTCGTGTGCATACTCGTAAACTTACACATCATGCACGGAGACTCAGTCGAAAACGAACTGGAAATACTCAAACTCAGATTCGGAGAAGAAGAACTCGCTGAAAACATGCGGAAATGCCAGCTAAAGTGAATAGAATTACTGTTAAAATATGTATATCTTTAAATCAATTATAAATTGATATTGAACCACTTCGTAAGCAGGATGCTAACTGACTTTATTTTGCTCTTAGTCTACTTCATGCTAAACTTTCCTAGATAATGCTTCGTTGTACTCCTTTGTATCACACTAGCATGTTTAAACCAAAATACACAGCTAGTTGTTGTAAACTTTCTAAAAGATGAATTAGCTATCATATCAGAGAATTTATAGTTTATTTCCTTTATGGACTTTGTGAAGCCGGTATCCATCCTTTTGGTTGACGAAAAACATATCATCTACATTTCTGGCCTGACCTTTGTGTACTAAATGAATAAATTCTGGATCAGCTAGAAATAGAAGCAAATAGATCAGGGAAAGAATCTTACAGCAGTATTCGTCTTAAATATCCGAAAAATTGTGCAGAAAGCGCTAAAAAGGGTAGAGACTGTTGTGCAAGACCCCAAATTAAGCGATTGAAGTGATGTGAGTTAGGTTTGTAGCTTAAATATAAACTTATATTATTTATAAATCGCTGACGACTAATTATTATAATGTCTTACTTATTATATCTTATGCATTGATGGCATACCCTAAACTATACGGATCCTTGAAGATACCAGCACTTTGAACGGAGGATTTTACCTTCCGCAACCGATTCAGCCGAGCATCTCAGGAAGTTTGATGCGGCGAGGAACGAGAAGCGATCAAATGAATCCATCATCGACTACACTAAGCAAAGCTGGTATTCCAGCAGTGCCACTTCAGCTCTTACGTCAAACCTAATCGTTTTATCTTATTATACAATGGTAAAGTACGATATCTATATAATTTTCGACATATATGTTATTAATTCACTCTGATGATAAGGTTACAGTTAAGTGAGTCATTTTATGTTATTAATTCATATTTTTAAATTTTGAATTTCAGATAATAATAAATCAGTTAACAACATGATGGCCTGCGTACAAGTTCACAGATAAATAGTAGGTCGACAGTATTACAATTTTAAAAATGTTTCGAGACAGAATGAACTCGTCAAGCAGTATCACGATATCAGATAGCAGGAAGACTAGCGCCGGAAGCGTCCTAGCTTCTTTGCGGCAGGCGAAGTGCGTGAAGGGAATCGCGCAGGCAAACACGTACGCGAACATCAGCAGCCGCTTGGACCTGTCTATCTCGAGCCAGATGAAAACGAAGCCGATTATTGCGGAGAGAGCCACCGCCAGCCCAAACTGGAAGAACGAGGCACTGCGGTAGTCCACGATCATGAAGTGGCCGGCCATGAACAGTATCGCCCCGGCCGTCTGGTTCCAGTCGATCGTCACGTCTCCCAGGGCGTAGAAGCACAGGGCCACGCGGACGTTGGCGGGGATGTCTGGGTTCAGCATCCCGACGGCCGTGAAGCTCGCGGACATAAGCGCCTTCACCGCGTAAAACTTCTTGAAGCTGGGGCTGCTTACCCGGAACTTCAGCAGCAGGAATAAGAGCGCGACGTTTGCGAGCTGGATGGACTCCATTCGGAATTAGAGTGGAAAGAAACAATACTATTGTGATGGTAGATTGTGCAGTGACAGAAGTGCAACTTAAAATATATACCTTTTTACTGGCGTATTTGATATTAGTTTTGTTCAATTTCCGACTGATAGCAATGTGCACATCAATAAACGGATTTCTTTTGGTTGTGAGGTCAATATACACAACTCAAAGATTAAATACACCTGTAAATGGCTAGGTTTCGTGTAAAAGTGAATCTACTCGGAAAAGAGTATTTTCATGTCATTCACTTGTTTACTAGTATTCTGGTATATTTCTAATCAAAGATATATTTACCTTCTCTTAACCAAATATCTCGTTTATTCTCATTATCGTAGTAAAACCTTCTCATAGAATCTCCGTTAGCTCTTTAAAACTAATGAAGTTTGTTTTGTAGATCTTTTTGTTGATAATGGTTTTTGATTGAGTATCATAAAATGAAATATAATAATTAATTCTTTATTATTAAATTGTTTAACAGTTTGAACCAAGTTAACATATTATAAACCTACAATTTAAAGTAATATAATTGAATCACTTGACGATTCTGGTACCGCAGACACCGGCGAGGGCGTCGACAGCCTTGTCGAGGGAGGTGATGATGGCTGGGTTGCCGGTCTTCTGGACAAACTCAATGGCAGCACGGACCTTTGGACCCATGGAGCCAGCCTTGAAGTGGCCTTGGGATTCAAGGTCAAGCATTCTCTCAAGAGTGATAGTTTCGAGCTTCTCCTGGTTTGGTTGCTTATAGTTGATATAAGCATTTGGAACGTCAGTCAAGATCATGAGGTAATCTGAGCTGAGTTGAGTTGCCAACAAGCTTGTGGCAAGGTCCTTGTCGATAACGGAGTCGACACCTTCGAGCTTACCGTTCTTTTCGATGACTGGGATACCACCACCGTTGGTGCAGACAACAATGACACCGCTGTCGATCAATTGCTTGATGACCTTGTATTCAACGATGGTTTGTGGTCTTGGGGATGGGACGACGACTCTCCAGCCGCGTCCAGCGTCTTCCTTCATGATCTTACCTTCCTTCTCCATGACTTCCTTGGCTTCAGCTTCAGTGTAGAAACGACCAACTGGCTTGGTTGGGTTGGCGAAAGCTTTATCGTTGGAGTCAACAATGGATTGTGTGACAACAGTGACAACTTTGGCTTCTTCACCAGCAGATCTAAGGACGTTACCCATAGATTGTTGCATCCAGTATCCGATGATACCTTGGGACATAGCACCACAGCAGAAGAGTGGCATTTCCGGGGAAACACCGGCAGCAGCCTAGTTTTGGAGCTTGATGGCACCAACTTATGGACCGTTACCAGAGGTAAGGACAACGCGATATCCAGCTTTACGAACTTTGTAAATTTCTTCACAGGCAATACGGACGTTTTCGAGTTAGATTTCGTGAGTACCTTTTTGGCCTGGTTGTTGCATAGCGTTACCACCTAAAGCAATGACAATGGTTTGTTGTGACATGAGTTGAAGTGGAAACCGCTTTTTAATCGTTATCAGTTTCAATCTATATATTGTTATTGTAGTAATGTTATAGTAACAAAAAGGTTTTTTGATGTAATTTACAATATTTGACTGTTAATGTATAAAATTTGACTGATATTAATAATCTATAATATACCATTTTATATGACAATATATCTTGTTCTCTTGTTTATATTATCGTTACAATAATATTTAGCTCGTTTCATAATATCATATCATTTATAAGGGGGTATTGATATAAAAGTAAATCTAAAAATAATGAAATACAGCTTGCAATACTAAGGTGTCTAGTCGATCAAAACCGAAAAACCGTCGTTTTTGGACACTTTTTTACATTTTAAAATAAAATATACATATTTGATATATACATATTTGAATAATTAATGATACGTTATTACAAACAGAAACCATCTAAATGACGTTGTTAAATGATGTTCAGTACACTATGAATTATACACAATAAATTGATGTTTATTGTACAATGCGAGTAATCTAATATTTTAATTTTACTGTTAATAATATTTAAATTTTATATTTGTATAAAATAACAATTTAAACAAATATCAAATTAATTATTAGGTCAACACAGATGTATTATAGTTCAAAGTTTACCTACCTTCAAAGTTTTTAATTTCGATGATTTGTTTATTTCACTTCTATATATGATTGTGTTACTATTTGCTCTAAGTGCGGACGTGAAATCATTTAAGTAATGTTTCTCTCCGTCTTCGTACATAGTTGGAAATAGTTTAACTAGGACTATAACTATCACGTTAATTCCGAATCCTCTGATGAAGTTTATTCCGTCCGATAACATGTGCTAAGTGTTGAATGGCAAGCAATCATCTATTATATTCAGTTTGAACTCGCCTTCTGAAGGGATTATCGCCATACCACCAACAAATTCCATTCCGTTCCAGTACATTTTCAACAAAAACATAACAATTTCATACCAATTCCTTACTCAGTTAGCTTTTGAAAAATCTCTTGACGCATAGTATGCTTCATACAAAGTTTTATTAGATGGTGAGTACGAGCTTATTGGTTCTGTCTCCAGCGTGTACTTCACCCTGTCCAATTAAACTTCATGCTTCACAGAGACGAGACTCACCTACAACACTCCCGAGAAGTGGTTCTCATTCGAGGTGGAACCCGCATTTTGTAACATTCCAGTCTTCACCCCATTCCTCGAATACTCAAAAGACGGAAAATGGATCCGCGTTCCGATCAAACCGGTTCAGAGCGATAATCAATGGAACGAAGGAACGGAACTCTCGGACGTTCTAACCGATTTTCTGGATGTTAAAAGATACTTGCTGGACCCAACTTCAACCGGTGAAAGTGGAAAATATAACCAAGCTGAAAAAGACGCTTTTACAGCATTTCTCAACGAATTTGAAATTAACCACTTCGTTATCATCAGACTCAGTTTGGACTATCCAGTAAAAACGGTAACTGCATCCGTCACATCTGTCGCCACATACTACTTCAGCGAAAATTAAATGGAATGCTACGATTCGATGAATACGCGAGCAGCTATAAATGAAAACAATCTTATCTTCCAAATGGGATTCGAAGGGGTGATAAACTGCTTGGAAGTCGATGTCACTCATCAAAATTATGCTATGGCTTAAGATATTAAGTCGAAGTGGGACCACGTTGAGCTTTTACTCGTTATTGATTATGGAAGTGAACGAACCCATATTCACAAAAACTTGTCAGTTATTGAACTTGTGAATTCTTATTCAACCGCTTTCGATATCCCGCTTGATTTGATCAGAATAATTTTGGATAACACGTCTTTGAGCGCTACGGTGTAATTATTTATTGAAATTTATGATGCAAATAGCAACTATTTACTTGATTTCAACACACCGTTCATAGATTTGTAGCGCACATGCGTAAGTAAGCGCATTTTACACCAGTTGAAAGACAGCACCACTATTGTGAGTTAGCATATTAACGATTCTAGATGCATTAGCAAACCGCAAACACCCGACCAAGTTTACTTAGCAGCGTTCTACAAAAATGAACTTAAACATCTGTACGTGTTTTAAGCCACTGCGAACTATAATTTGAACTCTCAAACCTACGAATTTAGTTGCAAAAACGATATCTTGGGCACCGTTTAACAGTGCGAGGAAAACAGAAAGTTTGTAATGAATGTAAACAACAGAGATGATGTTAAATTCTCCCTTACAAGTACATAAGAACTAGCTGAGATATAATATATGGTGATTGATTCCATGAAAAACACACTCAACATCGCATTTGCCATTTTCGGCTCTGTAGTAGTAACTTTAAGTATTATAATCGTTCTTGTGATTGTAAAATCACAATAATGAAAGAGTGAATTGAGATTTTGACGAAGATAGATGAAAAAATGTAATTATTTATATTTTAGAAGATTATTTTATATATTTTTCATTCTGGAATTATTATAGCGTGTAAATTCATTGCAATGTAATATCCAGCAAGCATAAAGATTTCATAAATTTTATGCTTCTTCACATACTCATTTACACAGGCAAATGTATCAGCTACTATGAATGTAGTTGCAGATATAGCATATTTTTACTTTGTTAAAATGAAATGAGAAACTGGAGTCGCACACGACAAGAAATATATAAAAATAACTGGCATTTTTCCTTTGTCCATTCCAAGCACTTTTAATAATAAAGTAATAAAAGTAGCAATAGAAAACGCTAATACTAGTTATTAAACAGTGAATAGTTGATAATTTAGTATACTGATATGACCAATAATATACACAACAACTCCTATTGATAAATAGCTGTCAATGATCATATCACCAATACCATATATGAGTAAAGCGACACTTATTTTAAGTGGTGCATAAAAGTATCCTAGTATTACATAAATTAATGCCATGAATAACTTCATGGTGTAAAATTTAACTAGGTTTGCTTTCATATCTGCGCGATAAATTACTAGAAATACAAATAAAGGGATATTCAGAAGAAGATACTTGATTACATCTTGTTGTATTAACATTTGGTGAAGTGGTAAGTTATATATAATGTTGTTATATAATCATTTTACTCGTACGTGTTTGACTTAATAATTCTTTGTGTCAACTGTGTGTCAACTATGTTTAAACAGGTCAACCAAAAAATCAATCTATTTATCACTCTTTAACGCAGAACATGAGTTGGTCTCTGAACTAGCTTTCCAAGTCGTTGTGTCCTCCGTCTTCGATTTGGTAGTAGGTGAGTCCACCGAATCGCATAACGTCCACTCCTTCGAATGCGTTTTTGAGGCTCTTTTATATAACGTCCAGCTCCCATCCGCTGTATATTTTAACTAGTTTGAGTCCGTTTCTGATTGGGACCACTCCGTCTGCGGTTCCGTGAATTACGGTGATGTGTCCTTGTACTTTCTTGATTCTTTCGAACGATTTCAGCTGATTGAATGGCATTTTGTACTCTTCCCAGATCGCGTCGAATGCTGATGCCGGTGGCGACTAGCAGATGACTTTCACTGGGTATTTGGTTCCTAAATAAATAGCGGCCACTGTTCCGATTGAGCGTCCCCAAACAATTATCTGTTGTGGCTGTAGGTCATACTACTGTATTATGTATTAATACACAGCTTCGATTGAGAGTAGTAAGGTGTGCTCGGAGGGCTTCCCGCTCGATTCTCCGTACCCGCACCAGTCAAAGCTAACAACCATTTACCCGAATTCTTCTGCGTATTCCTTCATCAAATCGTTCAGTAAAAATACGTCTTCGCAGTTTCCGTGGCAGTAAATGATCGTTTTCTTTCCCTCCATTCGGTAGAAGTTGTTTGGTCTGTAAACGGCCAGTTTGATTTGCTCCGTTTTTGATTTGTTCTTGAACTGAATAGTTCGCAAATCGTTTATTTTTGTGGTGGAGCGGGGAATCTGAGAAACGGGAAACGCCAAATCGTTAATCACCAAGTCGTTTAAAACGCCACCCATTGTGTGGAGTGGAATTTTTGAATATAGGTTATGGTTGGATATTAAATGATAATATATTAATTTGTAAAAGAAAATTTTGTTTAGATGTTTACAAATATATAAAGTAGGAATGCTTATGTTAATTGTTAATTATAAGGCTATTATTACTGCAAAAA
>CAXDID010000252.1:0-102295 GCA_963988835.1 Hexamita inflata | reverse complement strand
TTGTAGCACAAAGTCGAGATTTAAACAACATTTGCTGGTGTGGAAATTTAAACACTAGTTTTAGTAAATGTGTAACATTGGAATGGAAATCCCTCTTAATTAAAGAACTCTTAATTAAAAAAACTCCTAATATCTAAAACTGTTAATTTAAAAACTGCTATTATGTGAACTACCTTAATTAAAAAACTGCTAAAAAGTAAAACGACTGTAAACATAAATAAACAAACATCCTATCAAAAAATTAGAATTGTAATTTTTGATATCTGATTTACAAATTTTTGTATTTAGTGATCTATCCGATAGTGTGTGGACAAATTTGCGAATAGATTGGGTTTAGACAATTGATAGATATTTAGTGTAAATGTATTAAGTGAACATATTTACACACAGTTATATGCAGCTGTTCCATTTGAAATTTTAAAATATATATTAAATCAAACTTTCAATAACCATCACACATCGCCTTATTCACCCAAATAATCACATTCAGAGCAAATAGTTCCACACCATATACAATGTAAGGTAAAATTCCTGTGCATAAGTTACAGGAGATCATCCAGTACATGAACGCCAACAAAGTGTCGCTGCGCCAGGTGGCCGAGATGTTCAACTTCTCCAAAAGCAAATTGCACCGAGACATTCAAAAGCACGAACGGTATGAACTCCTGCGAATACGAACTGCTTAACAACTCGCTGAGTAAAGGAAAAATCTTTATTCCACCAACTTGTATGAACAGCTGAACTGTTTATTGAAGTGATTTATATTTACATATTTTATATCCTGGGTTCCGTTGACGACACAGAAAAAATAAAATGAATGAAATATTTATTAAAATTTTACTTGTTTTTCTAATTTTTGCAGCTTCCTTAAGTTCACCTACAAAAAATATATTTTTCAAATATTTGCTTCTTTGAAAACTGTAAAAAATTACATGAGCGAATTTTGGATTTAGCTGGTTTTGAAACAGAGGATACAAGAGCTATAAAAGCAGGACTCGGTAAACATTGTATTTGAGTTCATTGTAATCAATCATTTTGAATGGTTTATTTATAATCGTGGTCAAAAAATTTGTGAGTTCAAGGTCTTAAAATGTATTTAAATCAATATAATGTGATGGTTTATTTATAGGTCGCGAATATAGTGTGATTGATGTGGTGTATAGTATGTTTCGGAAGCGAAAATAAATGAGTGTTAGTGAGTATGTATCTGTTTATTTTTATGGTTGTTTCTTTAATCTTATAAATATTCCGCTCGAATCCCTGTCCGGGGCGCAAACCACCCCGAAAATGAACAACATTTAACTTATCTCAGAAACTAGCTGAAGACACGCGGATTTCACCAAACTCAATGATTATTGACGTATTTCTTATCCTAGCACCCACTAGCACTCATCTGCGCTTTAGAAAATGACACTTTATACAGTTAATAATTGAATGGGACGACCCCTACTCTAGATTTTTCTATGAACTGCATTCATAGCCATATAGTACAATAATATAAAGATATCGACCCGCTTATAACAATTGAGTGTACAAAAATATAAATTAACGATTAAAAAGTTGATATTTTGTGGAGTAAAAATGAAGTGAAGAAAACATCATATTTGTGATACTTACCAATAATAGCATTCATTTGACTAATAATTGGAAAACATGAAAATCTAAAAATTTGTGATTAAATTATTGAAATAAATCATCATATAAATGAATAATAACAATATATAATTATTGTTCCACACCAAATGAACCTTGAGAAAACCAAAATCGAATGTCAGTTATAAAAAATACCTCCCTAATCCATTATTATATCGTATTAATGAAAAAAGATTGTAAAATTGAGTATTTCAAAAATTATTATTATCTACTGCATTTTAATAAGTGATGTTACTTTGCTTTGTGCCACAAAATTTGTGACTTTGTACAAATACTATTGCAACAACAGAAAACGGGTTTAACTTCATCGCACTGAATTTTTATGGTACTCAGCAAATATATAATTGTATTGAATGTTAAAATTTAGTTAATGTAAGAAATGTCAATATGATATGGCATACTACATTTTTATTAGATCTAATAATATTTTTATTATAAAGGTTAATTAACTTTCAGGAATATAACCTTAATGCTGATTGAACATATGTTTTAGTTATATTTGTGATCTGTGATTAAACTTAGATATAAATATAAATTAAAATTAATAAAAGGATATATAATGTCATAATTTGGAATAAAATTAACATATTATCGTTTTTAATAATTTTTAATATTGTTTCATTGAACTGTCTCTAATCATTTTGGTGTGGAATTTATTCATTAGTATCACAAATCTAAAATAAAAAAGAAAAGTAATCAATATTAAATGCTCGATTTGTGAGAAATTGAACGCCACGACCCCACCTTATATTTTGCAAGGAACGGCTTCATATATTGATATATACACTGGTTTAAAATGAACTCACTTGCGATATCATTAGTGGAGATCGTGTTTTCCACCTCAATTCCTAAAATAGTTCAAGACCTAACAGTAGTTTCAGGTGTAGCGGTGCGATTCCTGATGGTCCGGGACTTTTCTCATCGTCTAGGGCTTCGATTTGTCGTTTGATTTCCTCATGCGTTATGTCGGCCATTTGTTCTTTTTGTATGTTGGAACCAATCGGGACATTTATAGGTTCCACTTAAAAATTTATTGTTATTATTTATTGTTAAATATAATATTTCGAGATTATAAGTTATCTAATAAATAAGTGCATTATTTGATAAATTTTAGTATAACGTGAATATATGCATAATTAGGTACATAGTAATGTATTTATACGCAGTTCAGTTAATTCTATATTAAATTTTTCCATGTTATTATTCTATGTTAATTGATGTAATTTTTTAATAACTGTTATCTTATAATAAATTGTAATATGTGATAATAAAGCAGTGTAAATACATATAATATAAATTATGATTAAGTTTTAAACAAAATTCACCTTTGTAGCACAAAGTCGAGATTTAAACAACATTTGCTGGTGTGGAAATTTAAACACTAGTTTTAGTAAATGTGTAACATTGGAATGGAAATCCCTCTTAATTAAAGAACTCTTAATTAAAAAAACTCCTAATATCTAAAACTGTTAATTTAAAAACTGCTATTATGTGAACTACCTTAATTAAAAAACTGCTAAAAAGTAAAACGACTGTAAACATAAATAAACAAACATCCTATCAAAAAATTAGAATTGTAATTTTTGATATCTGATTTACAAATTTTTGTATTTAGTGATCTATCCGATAGTGTGTGGACAAATTTGCGAATAGATTGGGTTTAGACAATTGATAGATATTTAGTGTAAATGTATTAAGTGAACATATTTACACACAGTTATATGCAGCTGTTCCATTTGAAATTTTAAAATATATATTAAATCAAACTTTCAATAACCATCACACATCGCCTTATTCACCCAAATAATCACATTCAGAGCAAATAGTTCCACACCATATACAATGTAAGGTAAAATTCCTGTGCATAAGTTACAGGAGATCATCCAGTACATGAACGCCAACAAAGTGTCGCTGCGCCAGGTGGCCGAGATGTTCAACTTCTCCAAAAGCAAATTGCACCGAGACATTCAAAAGCACGAACGGTATGAACTCCTGCGAATACGAACTGCTTAACAACTCGCTGAGTAAAGGAAAAATCTTTATTCCACCAACTTGTATGAACAGCTGAACTGTTTATTGAAGTGATTTATATTTACATATTTTATATCCTGGGTTCCGTTGACGACACAGAAAAAATAAAATGAATGAAATATTTATTAAAATTTTACTTGTTTTTCTAATTTTTGCAGCTTCCTTAAGTTCACCTACAAAAAATATATTTTTCAAATATTTGCTTCTTTGAAAACTGTAAAAAATTACATGAGCGAATTTTGGATTTAGCTGGTTTTGAAACAGAGGATACAAGAGCTATAAAAGCAGGACTCGGTAAACATTGTATTTGAGTTCATTGTAATCAATCATTTTGAATGGTTTATTTATAATCGTGGTCAAAAAATTTGTGAGTTCAAGGTCTTAAAATGTATTTAAATCAATATAATGTAATGTCACTGCCGAGCCACTCCACTATATATACTTTTTTAAATATGTCCATCTAAACACAAATATTTTGACATAATCGCCATTATATTATTTAGATTAAGTTTAAAGTATAACAGATTATATCGTAAATACATTTTCTAAATTCGAGATTAAAATGTTAATTGTGAGATTTACAAATAAAAATTTGTTCAATGTGGTTAAATATGTAATAATAATAATAAATATAGAAGGAAAAGGTCCAATTCTCATTATTGAAAGAAATAAACGCGTTTTTCCTTGGCAACTTAGGTTCCCATTGTTCATAAATTAAATACGGTTAAAAAATATATTTAAATGTGTATTTATTCTTTAATTTTGGAATAATTTTGGAAATGTTCCTTGAACGGCTCAATGAATGAAACGACACACTTCTTTAACAGAAAAAATCTAATTGTGTTTTCATACTACTTATTGTCTACATTTTTACAATCTATATTTTTACAATGAATTTAAAATTTAGTTGGTATTTACTTCTTCTAAATTGTCTGTAAAATGATAGTTGAGATGATTCATCACTGAACAAACATACAGTGAAAGATAATAATTTATTAAATTTGTCAACAATAAAGGCATAAAGGTCAACTATAAATAACAAAAATTTGTACATTTAATAATTAAACTTAAAATACTAGAACTATAATATTGTATAAATCAAATGTTATCTCACAAATGCTGCGGCAAGACCTGAACTGACTGCATCTAACTGAAACTGGGAATATATGGTTCTGGATGATCAGGTGGAGCTTAAATCTCAGATAATTAATGGTACTCGTTTTCATTGTTCATGGATGAAAACAATACCGTCCCCGTTATTATTAAGCCGAAGAAACCAGTGATAGATAGACCAAGCCCGGCTCCGAAATAAATCGGATATTCTTCATACTCACTGCTCGTGTTGAATATATAACTTGCATCAGTGTAATACCCGAAGTAGTCATAGCCATAGTTCAAAATGCAGAACAGGTTTCCAGCTACAAGAGAGCCGGTGAACATGGTGAAGAGCTCGACGTACACGCACACGTGCTTTCTCGCCTTCAGAGAGGAAAGCCACACTTTCTTCATATTGCGACCTTTGAAGCTGAACGAAATCAAAAGCCCAAAGCCGCCGACGATGCACATAATTACACCAGACGTTAAGAACAATGGGATCTCTTTTTCAATGTAATACTTAGCAATCTATGGTGGATTAAATTTTTAGGATATATAGTACTGGTATTAGATGAACTTGAAGGGAAAGCAGCACAGCAAGATTCCCACAGTTAATAATACCAAAAACATTATTCTTAACTCCACGAACGCCCAATACGGACTGCACTTGTTAACGCACTTCATTGTAATTTGTCTGGAGTGAGGCTAAATCCGAATACAGATAGAATATTGGTCTTTAGCAGAAGTCAGTGGGAGAGATAAAATAGGATTGAATCGTATCAAATCATATAAAGTCAATAAATATAATATTAAAATATCATGTAGGTAAAATAAAAGGATAACAATAATCTTTAATAGTAATGACAATGTTTTCAGATTCCAAATTTTATATTTAACATTATAAAATTCTTTTAATTTGTTGTTTACTAAAGATGTTTTAATAAATATTATTGAATTATAACCGAATAATATAATGTATCCTTATATTGTGTTCATATTTACGATACAACGGCATATAGTTCATTAAGTAACAATATATATGTATAATGTTAATTGCTAGTTAATTAGCTTGCTCATTGATTTATTTGTGCTTCAATAAATTAACAAATTAATAATTTATTATCATGTGGAGTGAGAGTCGAAACTATACTGTTGCTGTGTATTTCAATTAAAACTCGTTATATTAATGCAGTTATGGATAATATAAATTAAATTTAGAACACTTATTTGAGAAATTATGAAAAGGCTGATTTCAGCTATTAGGTTGAATTAACTGAGATCAATACATTTTATGATATAGTCTTATATCAAATATGCATCCAGTTAATTATTGCAGGTTAAGCGGACTAGTTATATTTTCCGATTTCATAATTCTTAATGAAAGTTAGAATATTTTTGAAGGTCCACGCTCTATACAATGTTAGTTACATTTATTGATAGTTGTAGCCGGTTACCAGTAATAAATATTTAAAGCTGGTAAAAAATCTTGAACAGTAAAATTTATTTCATTCAATTGTTGAACTAGAACAATTCTAGCAATTTCTGTAGTGACTCAAGTGTCGTATGATCTACTCAAGGAAAGATGAAGTATATAGATCAATAACTGAAAATCAGATTTTCTATTTGAAGAAACTTTATTAAGCTCCTGTTTCGCTTTGATCAATTCATTTGAGTATACATATTCGAAAAAGATTTTTGATATTCCTCGTAATTTTAAGGTCTGGAGTCTCAGGCAACCTTAATTTTTAGCCTCGATTCCTCATACTTACTTTGTACAATCACTACTTGAATTAACTTCCATAATTGGAGTGGAAAACAAAAATTATATTGGTGATGTAGTACTTCTCGCTGTAATTTTTCAGCTCTCCAATTAATGTAAATGGAATGCACAATTTCATGTAATTATTTCGCAAAAATGTAACTAAAACTTGTTGATGAAAATAAAAATTGTAGAAATGGAAAACTATTTCATTCGTAGTTTTGGCGGAACGAATGAATTTTTAGTCAAAGTGTACACAATATACTCGCGTTTTACCTTTAATTGTTGATGGTCATTCAAGTCCGATCTTTCTGTTGTCCTATTTTCTGTGGTCTCTCTAAATTGTGATAAGTATAAATATGGATAGCGGAAGCCATAGAAACGGTGTCTATTTCAAATCGCTTGGGCTACTCGCCATTGCAAAGTTCAACGGACCCTTTCCGCGAACTAGTTGCAATAACCAGATGAAGAAAATTCCTCACATTACATTATCCATAAATATCTAATTAATATTTCTCATATAATTGCTACTCTATTATATTATATATGTTAATCATTGTATCAAAAAATATCTTTTGGGTGTACAAAGTTCACACAGGCAGACTTTTCCAGGATATTCTATTTCTCTCACTATGCTTTTATAAGATTTCCGCTTCCAATGTTAACAGACTCTAAAATTCTACACTGGACTGTACTTGCTTTCTCTCTTCTTTTAGCGCTTTCTTGTATAATATTCTGGTTCGCTTCAAAAACCTATTGGATTGATGGATTCTTCCGTATGCTCTTCATTGTTATTGCTTGTATCTTGATGAAATGTAGTATTGGGATTCGTTCGATCACGATAATCAAAACTAATTTTCCCATTGGGGCACGCCGGCACAAACGATCAATCACACTATACCAAACCGTCAATCAATCAATCACATTCCCAACACACGATCACAAACTTATACCCAATCCCTTTTACCCAAAAAGAAATTTGTTTTCGGTTTATGTTTGTTTGAATATACTTGTGTGAATATATTTATGTGAAAGTGGGATTATAATAAATGAATCTAAATAAATTTGTCTGAATAAATAATATATATGTGTGTTGTGAATATGAAATTTTGAATAATCGTAATCGAACGAATCCCAATACTACATTTCATCATAACGGAAATAAATAGTAAAAAGAAAAAGAAATATTTTTAATTATATATAAATATGAATTCAACCGAATTATTTAAGGAATTAGGTATATGTTCACATTATATTATCACAATAGACGGTAATGTATTTTGTAAACCAACTTAACAGAAACTAAATCTAATATGTGTTGACGGAAAATTCACACGTGTAAGAATTGATATATGGTCTTTATAAAAGAAACTTCATATATTATATGTTCATCGTTTAGTTGCTGAAACATTTATCGAAAACCCTAATAATTATAAGTTCGTAAAACATATTGATGGGGACATACGAAATAATCACGTCTCAAATCTTTAATGGTGTAAATGTTCACGCAAATGATGCATGTTGACTTGAAAAACATAAGTTTTTAAAGACGACGCATTATGATCAAACATAAAACATAAAATTATTATTTTTTTACAATATATAAATTATGTAATTCACAACTAAACCATTAGACGAAACAATTTTCAATAATCTAATTCAGACAATAGAATCACATTTATAAGATCAAAAGAAAAATGCATTCTAAACATCAAATCCAATATTTAAATCACTCTCAAACACTAAAGATGACATCCCGGAATTATCAATGGAACAAACAGACAAACTTATCAAACTAATCGAACCATCAACCGCACCTGTAATGAACTCATTCCGTCAATTACTTTCAGAATTCAAAATCAAAATATAAAACTTACCATCATCATAAATCAATATATTAGTTGACAATAATTATTATTCAATATATCGAATGAACAGGGACCAATTCAATAAATTCTATACAAACATGAAAACCTCAAAAACATATTCGAAAAAATTATTTGATTATGTAAAGGCTTAAGACGCACATGTTTCAATTCAATAATTAAAATTATTTGCCTCATGTTTCAAAACTGAATCAATATGTAAAAAATTATTTTTAGAAAAAATTGCATTCATAGAAAGACATATGGTAAAATAAGAACAAATCAATTATATATCAAAAGAACAATTCTACAACAACATTCAATCAAATCAATCGGCAGACGAAATAGTTTAATGTTTAGATTATATTAATAAATTCCATCCAAAAGAAATTCCTCATACCACTTATGAACATGAATAAATAATTCCAACATTAATAAATATACTCAATGACTGTATTCGGTTATAAGATTACGCATCAGTATTAGATCCTAATTTTATTACAGCAACAAATAATATTATCCCATAAATCATATACAAATCATTCCAAATATTTATCAATTACCCGTCTCAATATAAAGTAGTCAATTCATTAGTATTCATATATGAAATTCCAATATGTTATTTAACAGAAGAAGACATAACAGCAGAAGGTTTACTAATCATGAACATAAAAGCAGATAAACATCTCAAAAACATAAACAATTAATATATTCATTCTCTTTATAACGATCATCCTGATCAAGATACAATTGTTCACCATATCAATTCAAACGAATTCGATAATAGAAAAGAAAATCTAATAACCTTAACAGTTACCGAATAAGAAATAGAAACAGTAAACAAATATTTCCATAGAAACGATCAATATACAAATAAAATAGATAAAAGAAACTATTCATTAAATGTAAAACATTAATATATCCATTAGATACTTAATTTCGATTACTTTAATAATCATAAAATGTTCTTTCATAACGCAATTGATTTAGAATATTTCGACTCAAACAATTCATTCTATAAAGTATTCATTAATGAACATATTAACAATGCCGATCAAATGATATTTGAAATAAAGAATTCAATAGAATTAGAAATACAATACGATGCAAATCTTATGTTAAACTATTTCAAGAAAAGAAGTGGTCTATTTGGATATCAAGTTTGAGTAAATGTCATTACAAATTATTTTTTTGCGGTACATAAAAACAAAAATGGGTATCAAAAATATTATTAACAGAAATAATAGAAATAATTAAGGTTAACGAACTGTAAAAACAATCAAAATAGTTAGAAAAGTTAAACCCACATAACCAAAAATTAAATCTAATACCAAGACCAATCACAAGCCAAGTAAGGCCAGAATATCTTTATAGAAAACAACTATAGATATGTATTTAAGACATATACCTTATATTTCATTAGAGTAGTTAAACACATTGTTACAACAAAAGATTACCAAAAAATAGAAACAATAAGTTAAAGATCAAATAACAAAAATTGAAGAGAAATAATTAACCCGTTAATAGATGTAAGAGAAAATAGAATAACAGAAATTGAAAATCAAAACATATACACCAACATAAATCAAAGAATATATGTAGGTACATTAAATATACAACACATCATTTGAGTTATCATTTTTCCAGGAGTTTACTATTGAAATATTAGAACATTATATCAATAATTATATCAAAATAACCTTTTTAAATTAAGATACGGGTAGAGAAGAACATAAAATATTCTTAATAACTAAAGATACTATTATTGATTTGATGGAACTTATTCATAAAGGTAAAAATTATGAAGATATGTTAACAGGTTCGGACAGAGAAATACTTTAAACATATTATCAAGCCACAAAAGTAGAAATAATAACACCAAATGAATTTAAATCATCTTAATATAAAAAGAGAAAAGGTGCATACTTTAACTATATAAATATAACAGAAGTTGATTTAGAAAGATATTAAATAGGAAACAATGAGTAAGAACATTTATAATTAAGTAAAACTTAATGTTTTATACATTCATTAAGATAGTCAGGTGAATATAGTGAATCATTAATAGAATATATTCAAAGTTAAATGAACGAAGACAATATTCAATTTTCGTTTTTATCTATAAAGAAACTTAATGGTTTAGGTCCTATACATTTAACATATTATGAAGATGGTAAGAATGATAGAGTATATGACATTAATACAATCAATTATAAAGAAACAAAAACGGAAACAGAAACACCTAAATTAGTTAACATAGGATGTTATAAAAACCATTATTTCATAAATGATAAAAGCGTCCCTATTTCAAAAGTTTGGATTAAAAATTATAAAGAACATCATAACAGCCCAACATTCATGAAAAGTACTAATTTAAAACAAATTAGAAAAACAACAAAATCTTATTGTTATTCATTCTATACTGATGATCAAAACATAGGTATATCAGCAGGAACAATGATCACAACAATGATGGAATAAGGTTTATTTTAAGAAATTGAAAACCCAAATATATATAATCAAAATGAAGACAAACCTATTTCAGCACCTATTGACTGTAAACCATTTTAGAAAATATCTTTAACCAAAGAAGAAAAAGATTTATAATAAAAAGAATGGGAAGATAAATAATAAAAAAGACTTTTAGATCAATATAATGAAGGAATAAAAGGAATAGAAGGAATAGAACAAGAGGAAATAGAATAAGAGAAATTAGAAGAAACAGAAGAACAAGAGGAAACAGAGGAAACAGAGGAAATAGAAAAAAGAGAAATAAGACAATTAATTATATACGCAGATTTTGAATCAACAACCAAAGATGAAAATAACAATAATATAGTACATAAACCATTTTTATTATGTTGGACTGTAAATGGAGATGAATTTTATCACGGTAGAACTATATTCAGTTTAATTGAATTCATATAAGACAAAGCAGTTCAAGAAAGTTATAATAAATTTTTAGTCTTATACCACAACTTATCTTATGATGCGTCATTTATTCTTTAATAATAAATCAAAATTAGTAGTATTCTAAAACCAGACAACTAAATCATTCAATTCACTGTTTAAATAAAACATCATCTATCAATTGTATTTAGAGACAGTATGAGACTTACGGGAAACGATGTTTCAGTTAGTAAGATGCCGGCAATGTTCTTTACTAAAGAAATGCAGTCAAAAATATACAAAGAAATATTTCCGTACACTTATTACACCATGAATAGATATCTTATAAAATTTGGAAGTATAGAGGAAGCCAGTAAACATATAGGTAAACATACTAAAGAAGAATTTATATTTTCCATTTAAAACGCACAAGCATATGTAGATGAAGATACATTCGATTTATAATAATATGCACTATACTATTGTGAACAAGATGTTCGTGTATTAAGTAAAAGTATGTAAATTTTCGAACAAATGATTAAAGAACATTTTAATTTAGATTTATTTAAATATGTATCAATATCATCATTATCATTAGAATCATAGAAACAAAGCGGATGTTTTAAAGGTTGTGTATAAGTCACAGGTCAGTTAAGAAAGTTTTTACAATAATTTGTTATAGGTGGAAGAGTTATGACAGCCAATAATAAAATCATAAAAGTTGGTAAAGAATTTCCTATAGATTTAGAAAATAAGTAGGTAGTAGTTATAAACAAAGATGATACCACAGACGATGACTGTACATCAATGTACCCAAGTGCATAACGTCGTATGTATTACCCAGCAGGTGAATGTAAAACATTAACTAAAGAATAAATTCAATACTATAACAACCCAAATAATTTATTCAAAATAACTTTAGATGAGAAATCAAAAGATAAATCAACTTTATATTTAGAAGTTAAGTTAAAGAAATCAAAATCATTTATTAAGAGAGATTTCCCATTGATAAGTTATAAAAACAAAGATGGAGTTAGAATGTTCACAAATGATTTTGATACTGAAAGATCATACTTTTATGATCATATTAGTTTATAAGACTTAATAACCTTTTAACATGTTGAGTATGAAATAGTGTCAGGTGTTAGATTCACAAGTAGAAATTATAATATATAAAATATCATTTACGAGATGTTCACTAAACGATAAGAATTCAAAAAATAAGGTAACCCAGTTTAGATTATATATAAGTTAATGTTAAATTCATCTTATGGAAAAACTATTGAAGCAGTTCACAACACTGAAGATGTTATAGTAACTGAAAAGAAATATGTAGACTATATTTATAAAAATAAAGATTTCATAAAAGAAATAACCCAAATTGGAGACAAGTATATAGTTAATGTTAGAAGTGAAGTAGTTGATCAAACCGCATACACATATATTGGAGTATTGATATTAAGTGTTAGTAAACGTATTATGAATGAAGTAATGTGCACAGCCGAAGATACAGGTATTAAAATATATTATTAAGACACAGATTCAATTTAAATATCTAAAGCAGACGTTCCAATATTGAATGATGCATTTTTCAAAAAATATGGTCGTGAACGTTAAGGCAAAGGTATGGGTCAATTCCATGAAGATTATGAGAGTAAGAAAGGTGAAGTAACACATGCATCAAGAGCAATATATTTAGGTAAGAAATTTTATGCAGTAGAATTATAAGTTGAAACTAAAAAAGGTGAATAAGATATAGATTATCATTTAAGGGGGAAAGGAGTTACAACACAAAGTATTCTGAAAAAGTGTTAAGACTATAATTGTGACCCAATTGAATTATACAATAAATTATCAAATCATGAAGAGATTGAATTCGATTTATGCACCGACAAACCATGTTTCGAAAAGAACAAAGCATATGAATATGTTTCAAGAGAATCATTTATTAGAAAAGTTAAATTCTGAAATTATTATTATTATTTTTTCTATTAATAAAATAAACTATATGTCCCAAGCATACAAGAATCTATATTTTACTATTTACAAATTAATATTTCCAAACTATATAGTCACACAAGAAGGTCATATATTCAATAAAGATACAAATGTTTAAGTGAAAGAATATTTAAAAAATAAATATTTATACGTTCATTTATTTAATAAACAAATACCTGTTCATCTAATAGTTGCCTTAAAGTATTTAGGACCCAGACCAAGAGATCATCAAATAGATCACTGTAATATCAATAGTACAGACAATAGTGTCGGAAATTTAAGATATGTAACCCGAAGATAAAATTGTATGAACAGAAGTAAAATGGGTACAACTGTTATGGTTTATGTAGATGAATTACCTGAAGATGCAATTGAATTCAGAAAAGAAGATTTTGATAATATGTTTATTGATGAAAATAAATAGATATATATTAAATTGTAAAATCATTATAGAAAAGTTAATTTAAATAATGGGAAATATTCACTATTAGACAAACATCATAATCGTTAGAGTATAGATATTTAAGATTTATGAAATATTTAATTTTAATTTTTACATTTTTTTATCTATAATAAAACAAAGATGAATATGAAATCTAAAATTGTAAACACAACATCAAAGACACAATCAATATCAACACCAACATCATAACCACAATCATAACCATTATCATAACCGAACAATTCTTTTGAAGAGGAATATATAGAAGAGACAATTGAATAAGAACCAATAGATAGTATTCCAAAGTTCCTTACCAAATTAAAAATAATTCAATTATGTTCATTACCATTTGCGTCAGTTAGAGTATTCTTATATTCAAAAGATAATCATTAAACCCAATATGCTTATAACATTAAAGTATTGATGATCTTATTTATTGATGAGAATATGAAACCAGTTAAAATAATAAAACCAATTGATTCATCATTTTCATTAAAATTCATACCAAGAATATCATACGTATATGTAGATATTGAAAATAAATAATAGATGAGTGAAAAAGGAAACTTATTCTATTCACAATCACCAATATAAGTCGTTAGACCTGAAATCATTAAGAAATTGAAATTAGATGAATTAATAAAGAAAGAAAGTAAAAAGAAGGTTACTAAAGAAATAGATTATGATTTAATAGAATAGATGTGAATCTATAAAGACTATAAAGAACTTAATTGAATTATTTTTTCTGAAATCTTAATTTTACTTTTTGTTTTTTTTAACTATATATACAATGTAAGAGATTAACTTTAATGAAACGAAGTTAAATGATATAAATGAAATATTAGGTATGACAACATATAAAGATTTAGAAATAGTTTTCAATAAAAAAGATAACTATATATGTTGTTCCGCATTAGTAAAATTATTTCAATCTAATAAAGATACTGAAAGATTTATAAATTTGAATTCAATAAAAGAATAAACAGATTTATATTATTAAATGTCTAAAGCACAGATTCATACACCAAGAGGTTAGTATTCAGGTTATTATATACATCAATTTTTGTTAGAAGACTTTTTGAAATGGTTAACTAAAAGAAATCTAATCAAAGACACTAAACAAAATAAAGGTTTTGTATACTGTTTTTCAAATCCATGTTTACAAAATATATATAAAATAGGTTATACATAGAAATCGATTGAAGAAAGATTAGATCATTTGTACAACACTTCAATACCAATGCCTTATAAATGTGAGTTTTATTTAGAAACTGATTATGCATTTGAAATTGAATAATAGATACATCAACAATTAAGTTAATATAGAATAAATTTAGATAGAGAATTCTTTAAATGTGATATTGAAATTATTGAAAAATGTTTTGAATCAATTTGAATTTGGTATTATTTTTTCTGAAAATTCAATTTTACTTATTATTTTTTAACTATATATAAATAAATGTAAAATGCCATTAACTTTAACATAACCAAGATAGAAGACATCAATGATAAATTAGGGAAGGCACGACATGGTGATATGGAAATAATATTCAATAAAGAAGATAGTTTCATATGTTGTTCCGCATTAGTTTAACTATTAAAACCATAAGCAGATGTTTATAAATTCTTTAAACTATAAACAACGGAGGCCTTAATTTCAGGGAGCCAGGAAGAGGTCTGTAATTTTTACTATAAAATGTCTAAAGCATAAACATAAACAAACAGAGACTATACAGGATACTATATTCATTAAGATTTATTTTATGCCTTTATGTTATGGTTATGTCCATCAAAATTCATTCAGTATTCACGTTTACTGAACCTTATTTTACAAAACATTACTATTGAAAGTTAAATTCAAAACAAAGATAAAGATAAAGATTCAGAAGAAATAGAATTAAATCTTTAAACTATTATTGATAAATTATAAATAGAGAATTAAGAATTAATATAAAAACTAAATAACCAAACACAAATTTCAGAAATAAAAGATCAAATTATAGATGATAAAATAAAAGTTGATAATATGAAATAACAAATAATTGAAACTAAAGCAAGCATCAACATTAGTGAAGAAATAAGAATATTCGAAAAAGGTAGACCATTATTTAATAGTAAAGGTTAACCATTATTAGATGAAAAAGGTAAATAGAAAACTGAAACACTATTATATATTTCAGCCGTAAAGAGTAACAATAGAAACAATGGTGGAATGAAACCTATTAAAGTAATAGAAGATATAGCAAATTCAAAAGACTTATTAGTTGAAGTTAAAAGAAAAGCAAATTTAAATAGTACCAAGAGATTGAAACTTATGGACGGAAATTGGTGTTATTTAACTTTAGATCATTTATTAGATTTAATTTAAGATTGTAAATCTTATTATATGGACATTAGAACTGAAAATAAAATATAAAAATGAGAAAATAAAAATTAAATTATTTTTTATCAATAATAAAATGAAAATTAATATAAGAATATGTTTATTGACATTTATAACATCATTTACTATTTCATTATTAATATAAACGTATAATAAGAAATAGAAATAAAATTAGAAATAAATTAAAGAAATAGAAGATCAATTATTTTATAAATTACATACACTTAATTGTTTTATAGCAATTATGTAAACCGATATACTTAATATATAAAAATAATAAGAACAATAAAAAGAACAATATATATAGTAAAAACGATAATAACTTTAAAAATTAAATGATATACTTAATAATAAGAAATGAAAAATGAGATACCACTATTATTTATTAATATATTTTTTCCCTAAATTCAAATATAAATATGTAAACATACTACCAAGGAACTAAAAATAATGAATTCCTAAAAACACTTTCATAAGACTTACCCCAGATATTTGAAATTGATAAGGAAATTCTGAACATATAACCTAACATAACATTTGTTGTTCCATAAAATTTGATAGACAATTCAATAATCAAAATCACAATAGAAAATTAATCATTTGATGTTAATTTAGGAACATTCGGAATAAGAGATGATATATTTGCATACATTATAGACATATGCAATATGATATAAATAAAACTTATGTAAGAAAATAATCTATCACCTATTGTAACATATAATGCACTGTCAATTAAAAACTTTCAAACCGTTTAATTAATATTTAAACAATCAACATCTATATAAATTCTATAATCAAATAGTCCAAACAACTATTGGTTGTAAAAATTATTAGGCACAAATGACACGGAAATGATTTCAGTAAAAGACGTATATGAATAAAGTGACGGAACAACTAATTATAGAATAAATTTTCCTATTAAATTCTATTCAAATTTTATTAGAAGAGTCAATGTGTTATGTCCATTATTGAATGAAACAACTATATTTGAAAATTAATAAAATTAGTATAACATTTTAAGAAGTAATTTGGACTAATTTCCAGGCACAAGAGTGACCATTACCGCACCAAATCAATCAACAATAACCACTTAATAATTGATTAATGGTATTTCTATATCATTTACTGATGAAAACTATCATCTAATAGAATTAGACTAACAATATTATATTGAATTAAATGTTCAGAAAACTAAATAAAGATAATAAATGGAAATTGAACGTTAATAACAATTATAATTTAATGCATAAGTTGAATAACAATAATAATAGTTGTTATACCAAGAGTAATAATTAAAATAGAAAATTATGGTTGATTAGATATAAGATAAAATACATTAAGTTGAATAAAATCATATAGAACATAATAGAAAAATGAACACTTTACCAATAGAAGATTCAGATGTTATTGCCTTAAAAAATAAAAAGAAATAAATAGATGAACTGAAAACATTAGAATAGAATTTAGTATAATTTATTGATAAACCTATTACAGAAGATCAAAATATTTAAGATTATTTTACTTAAAAGAATTAGGCAGCATAATAATTAGATGAAGTAATAAAACAAATGAGTTAATACGTAACCGAATATCATGATGCATCTTAATTCTTAAAATAAAACCCTTAAGAAGACTAAATATTAGCCAACGCATAAAATGCACTTACAGGAGCAATTGACGGTTTAAAGTCAGATTATAATAACGGAATGATTGGATATAAAAATGTAGAAGACACATTAGAATATGAACTATAAGAATATAATAATAAAGTTGGAGAAGGTTTTCAATTATCAATGAATGAATTTTTGAATAATATTTTCAATGAACATGACTAATAAGAGATTGCAGAAGAATAAGATAAAGAATTTGACTAAACTAATACTTAATAAAATGAATAGGAAGAAAAACCTGTTATTAAGAAATAAAAGAATGTTATAAATGACGGATTGAGTGTATATAAAATAAACGGTACCGTAGAATCATATAAATTAGACATACCATAAGCAAAATATGATTATTATATTGTAAATTCAAAAGAACCAAAAGTTTATAATAAAAGCACGAATAGAAATATAGAAATAAAATTTAATAAAAACAATTAACCTTATATAGAAGTATAATTAAATCAAGGCAAACGTAGAACTGTTCCACTTAATGAAGTTATTGATATGTAAGCAGTATAAAATAGATGGACTAAAATGTATGGTGAGGAGTGAATATATTAGTTTATATTAATTTATATTAGTTTATATTAATTTTATTAATTTTATTATTTTTTCTTTAAAAGTAAATCAAGAATGAATAATAATCATAATAATTATAATATAAAGTCAGATGAATAAGTTATGTTACCAGGATGTGAAATACCAATTTGTTCATTTAGTTTAACAGCCTTATTCGGAGCACCAGGTGTTGGAAAAACTTTTTAAATGTAGAAGATGGAAGAGGCAGTTATAGACCATTCAAATAAATCAACTTATGATTTAGATAATCCATTTTTATGCAACGGACCAATTACTCATCATATATATATTAGTCCATCAATAAATAGTGATAGAACTTTAAAGAAATAAAAAGATAAAATATTAATTGATGGAGATGAAAATTAAAATATTATAGACTTATGCGATAGTATTAAAGAGATGGTAAATATTATTAACATTGTATTAGAACTGTAAATTCATTTACGTAATTTTTGTAAAGAAAGTAAATTTACGAAAACGGATTAATAAAATAATAAAAATAACATTAATCAAAAAGAAAATGAATAAATATTTGCGTTCATGTAAACCATAATTACGTAAATTGAAAAGACCAAAAAAGAATACCCTGAATTAAAGACTAAAGAAACTAATTCTTAAATTAAAAATAACATTTCAAAGTTGTATTAAATATTAGGTTTATCTTTTGATGGTTATTTAATTAGAAGAAATAAAATAATAATGATGATAGATGATTGTTCAGGCACATCTTTATTTACAAATATTTTAGAAAACACTTTTTATAAAACTTTATGCAAACGCAGACATATGGGAATATTCTTTATAGCAATAAGTTTTCATTCATTAGGTAATACATTCTATTCATTTAAGACATAGATGAACGCAATGTTATTCTTTACAGGGATGAAGTTAGATAAAGTTAAAGCATCTTTTGATGATTTGGTAGGATTAGAAAGTCCAACTTTTGGTGAAAAAGAATTTGTACAGTTATACAAAGATACTATAGGATTTTAAGCAGAAGGAGAAGAGAAATAAAAATATGTCCATAACTTTTTGTATATTCTTATTAGACCGAGTTAAAGTATACGATTAGGATTTGATAAAGTATTGAAGTGAACCTGTATATGTAGATAGGGAATAATTTTTTGACAATAGAAAAAATGTACCCAGATAAACCTATTACAACCACTATTAAATAAAATTCAGGCACTATAACCGAATAATAATAATAATAAGTCGATTAGATTCAATTATAGTTATGTCCAATAGATCATTCCACCAATACTTAAGTAACAAATAGTGTTACGATTGAAAGTGATTATAATTCTATTAAGAGTTCAATGGTCAAATTTGATGAAGAAACTAATTTGAAAAAGTTTAATACTTATTCACAAGTGGTTATCAAAAAATATATAAACGATAAGATTACCACAGATCAAATTAATAGTATGTTAACTTAATTATGTGCGTTAGCAGAATATGTTTGGAAAAATGAATTCCAAGCAGGTGAATTGAAAAAATATAATGTTAAACTATAATTGAGAAATGCACTTATAACAGACACATCGACAACTTAAATTATTGCAGAATGTTTTATTGATACTAAAATTGATCAAATTATTGATTCAAATTCAACTAAAGATTTAATTCAATTAGCATAAAATATATTAAAGATTACTGTTAAATTGACTAATGGATGTCTGAAAACGTGTGTCTGATTATAATAATAATAACAATTAAGATTTAGAATTTATATTTAGAATTTATATTTAAATTATTTTTTGATAATATAAAATAGAATGGAAGATGAAAAAGTATTAGATTGGAGACAAAATAAAGATATTACCCCTGTTGCAATTGAAGGAAAGACATGGAGATGGACAAAATAAGGATGGAGAGCGACATGTGATAAATAGAAACCAAGATAACCTAAAATTAATTAGACCTAAATTTAGTCTTAACCTTAAGTATAATCTTAATCTTAACCCTAATCTTAATCGTAAGTTTAGTCCCAAGATTAACATATTGAATATCTTAAATAAATTTTAGAAACATTGAATAGATAATAGGAAAAGTAAGAAAAACAAAAAGAAATAAAAGAGGAAATAAAGGAAGTGAAAATAGAAAAATAGAAACCTATTATTGTTGATGAATAGATGGAAGTAGTAGTTCCATAAAAGAAAACAGAAGTAATAGTTTAATAAAAGAAAAGGAAACCACTTTAAACATAAAACCCATATTTGAAATCTTTAAACATATAAGTTAGTGATGATGAATGATTGATGAGTGATACAATAGATTATTTTTTCAATACTTTAAAATGAGTATTCAATAATATAAAGATAGAGCCTATTAGGAAGCAGTTTAAACAACTTTAGACACATCATTGTCAGATTTAAACGGTAAAGCAATAATCTAATAATTAAGTTATGGATAAGACGATTATATCAGTTTAGTTTCAGTACGTTTGACTGAAGAAATTTATAAATTAACAGGAACAATAACTATATATGATGATAATACAAATGTCATTCCTATATAAATATTCCAACAAAATTTAACATCAATTGAATAGTTTAAAAATTATATTCGAACATTAGAGACTGTAGATCATGTTTCTGTTACATCATATTTTACAATTGATAGTGATGATAATAATATTATAAATTTAGATTTTGATTAACATACAGAAAAAATAACTATTTCAGGTAATTTGTACAAAGCATTTGGTTTAGAAAAAGAAGTAGGAAATAAAAATGAAATAACACCTTTAACAAATTTAGGTCCGAATATATATTAACCCCGTTATTATAAATTAGTGTGCAATAAAATTAATGCAGGGTTATCAACTTATATAGAGGGAAAAGTTCAATTTGATAGTAACATATTGACTGTATTGCATCCATGTTGTTTAGAGTATCAGAATAAAACTTTTGACACACATTGTCTTATTAATAGTAACGGACCTATTGAAGTATAATTATAGGATGATTAAGGAAATAATATAAAATATTAGTTTATGATTTAGACTAAATTTTATAAACAGTAATATTTTATTCATAAGACTATTGATGGTGAGTCTATAAACAAAGTCCATCAAAAATAGTAAATGTATTTATACACAACTGATATTATTAATAATTTTACTTTTACATCAAGACCTTCATATATGGCAGTTAGTTAATTGAATGGTTTTATATAGTTGGACCCTTATGATTCGAACGTTATTGTGACAGGATATATTTATAAAATTAATTTTAACAATCAATTCCGTGAGTATGCGTCAGCCACTTAATATAATATAACAAGTTTAAATAATAATGTATTTTCATTCATTAAGGTAAATGAAAGTAATGTATTTAGAATTAAGATTCGAACATTTAAGATTTAATATGAAAATGGTTTAAGAACAGAAGTTGAAGTATTTGATCATAAACCAAAAATTTTATTTAGATTTTTAGTTAAGACATGAATTAGACATGAATAAATTTATAGTATATAGAAAGTTAAGTAGTTAAGTATTAGTAATTTTTATATTAGTAATTTTTTCTTAATAATGAAAATATGAATGATAGTATGTGGGGAGCAGTAAGAGACGGTGCAAATAGTACCGCCGATAAATTGATAGATCAAGCAGTAAGTACTGATTTTAAACCAGCAGCCAGATAGACTGTTGAAACATTAAATAATTTAGGAAAATTAAGAGATGATTATAGAACATTAAATGATTAAATGGTTGCATTACCAGAAAAGAGTTTGAATAATGCGACTAAAAAATTAACCGGATGGTAAAAATTCAAAAATGCATTCAAAAATATTTGGACTGTTGCAAAGAAACCTTTATAAGGTATTATTGGAGCATTACCAGGAGGTAAAATGATTAATGATGGAGCAGGTGCATTGAGTGGACTGTTCAATAGGTTTAAGAGTAAGAAGTAGTGACCATTAGACCCTTAGACCTTTAGTCTATTCATTTAATTTATATTTTAAATTAGTATTATTTTTTGATTATAGAAAACAAATGTCAATATAAGCAAAAATTATACCAGGGAACGTACAGCATATAGAAAATTTAGGTGATACTGTTTATGTTTCAGAATCTAATAATGGTTCAGGATTAAAAATTTATAATATTCCGTTATAGGGAACAAACAATTTGAATTTTACTACAGGTTTACTTAATCATTGTAGAGGATAAACATTCCATTGGAATATGTCAGCAGGATATGATTCCGTCATAAGTACAACAAACAGTTATATTAAATATACTGTACAATTTGCAATTCCGATGTCGTCATCGTCGACTTATGGAAGATATGTTATGAAAAATGGATTTATATATAAAACAGCAATTACTGATAATAGTGGTTCTGATGTTTATGGTGAAACAACATGTGTATGTACAGCAGCGATGAATGCCTTAAGAATATTAAATTCAACAACTGTTAATTATGGAAATACAAATGCGACTGATGAACTTATGAATAGATGGAGAGGATTCAATCAATTTGTGTTATCACCAAGTTATTAAGATACAATGAATAAAACATGGTTTGATGGTGATTAACCAGTATTCGATCATTGTGTTAGCCCTAATAATAAACTATTAGCAAATTATAAGATTGGTTCTAATTATGTATTTAGACACGACTTTATATTACCATTAAATACATTGAATTAAGTATTTGATTTAGATAACAATTTTTACCCATCCATATTATCAAGACAGGAAGTTCAGTTCAGAGTTAAACTTTAGAATTATAGTGTTGCAAAATTATTCGGTACTAAAGGTGTGTTTGATGAAGCAACAACAGGTATTGGTGATATATAATTATTTATTGCCTCTAAATAGAGTTAGTCTATATAAACTAAAATGAATTAAAAGAATAAAATTATACAACCATATATTAGATATGAATAATTCCCATTAGAACATTCTTTAGATGCAACACAAATTAACTATATAAACAATGGTCACAATTCAAGTGCGAAAACAGCATTATGTATTTATTAAAATGATGCGAATGATGATGATTCATCTTATTTACATGGATTTTGGAGCACCTTTACTGTTACTTAATTGATAGCAAATGAAAATTTAAGAATTAAGAATATACCAATTTGTACTGATACTGTATTCTTTAGTGATTATAATGTTATTAGAGGAACAGCAGTTGAAGCATTAATGAACGGGTTTACTGTTAGTAACTTATATCAATTGTATTAAGAGACATTGAGAAGTATAAATAAAACTTAATAGTTTAGTTTTGGTTTGAGTAATGGAGGAACAACTATTTATAATTGGTTATCTAAATATGCGTTTGTGATTTCAAGTTTAGAAATGTTTTCAATGGATGAAGTTACTGATGTTGTTGGGGATGGATATTATAGTGTGATGTAGAAAATTATGATGAAGTATTGTTTAAGTCCGTATATTAATCAATAGGTTACGAAAGCAGATTCAACTGTAAAAGGTTTGTTACCTTAATGTGAGAAGGCGACTGTTGAAGTGTATTAGTTTTTCGATCAATTTGTTTCAATAGATATTTCAACAGGACAAATGATTATAACTGAAAATTTAGAGAAAAAAGAATGACTCTATTGAGAATATTTATATTAATTTATTTATATTAATTTATTTTATTAATTTATTTTTTCACAAATACTACAAAATAGGTTTATAGAATAATGGTAATTCAGTTCCATTCCAATAGTTATCTTCAATTGGCATAACTAAAGAATGGTTCATTGGTTTGATTGTATATGGTTTGATGATGAATTCTTATTTATTTTATAAAATTTTATAATTGTATTTCTTTTGATTGTAGAAGAATTCTTTTTGGTTTATCATTTTCTTTCCATTATCATCAATACAGGATATGATTTTATCAAATGTATAAAAGTTTGTGTTTTCCATTTCATATGGATAGTATTTTTAATTTTTATCAATTTCTGTATTTATAACTTTAATTTAATAATCTTTTCTAAAGTAAACAGGTTCACCAAAATATGGGTGTTTGTTTATATGTGTTTCTGTTTATGGTTGTGTGTCTATTTTATATGCTTGTGCATATTCTTATAGTTTATAGTTGTATGGAATAAGGTTATAGAATTGTCCTATTTTGTATATGATTTAATAAATACCTTTTGACCATTTATTTTCCCTTTATTTTTCTAATTTATTTTTTAATAACAACACTCGTACGAAATCACCTGTTTGTATATTTTATTTCTTTTTATTTTTATCTTCTTCTAAATTTCTTTTAAGTTTATTTATTTCGTTTACTTGTTATCTTGTTATTAATGCGGGGACTTATTTGTATAAAGGTATTTTCTTTTCGAAATTATGGTATTCAATAAATTATTTAATAATTTTATTTAAGTCTGATTTGGTTATCAATATTTGTCCGTCTTCATTATTCGGAATACTTTTGAATTCTTCTTATATTCTTTATTATAATTGTTAACGAATATATCGACACATTGAATTGATTGGTGCCAATTGAAGATCATCAAATAATACTGTACGATGAGATATGTTATGTTCTTTCAAATATTCATCATAACTACTATAATATTCTTTTCCTTGGTCTGTAACGATTGTCTGAATATCTACTTCTAAATCTTTCTTTTGAATATATGTTTGCAACTATAACAGTGATTGTAAAGTTTGTTGTGCAGATTTGTTTTCTAATTGTGTTAAGAATAAAAGATGGTTTGCAGGATTATAGAAAATGTTAATGTAACAGTCTTTTACTTTTTCTTTCATATATTTGGATTCATGCAGTTCAAGTATATCACATTGCCATGTGTCATATGAGTTAATAAATATGTGTTCCTTTGATGATCGATTGTTCATGTTTTTATTAACTGAATAAAATGACTAACTAAAATGAAAGTGAAAATATTAGTATGAACTTAAGGTCAGGTGGAATGAAAATATTATCATAACCTAATACAAATATTTTGAAATGCAATAGTATATTGAATGGGGTTTAGAAAATAAGTTTTGATTAATAAGATTCTAAAATAACATTTGATAATAGAGAAACTTAATAATCATATTATGTGAATACAAAGTCAGGAGAGACTAATATGTTATTTGATATTAATTAATTAGAAGGAAAAGAATTAAAAGATTTTACAATTAATAATTTAACGAGTACAAAAATAATTTTAAATAGTAGAGATGTTGGTGTATAGTTAGGGGAATTATTTCATGGAATGTAATTGAACACTTCAAGATTGAATAATTTGGATACAACCATTTTGTTAATTAGAAGTTAAATAGATGAACATACTGAATAAATAAATAATTTAAAATAGTTTTAAACGTTGTAAATAAATACTAATCAATAGTTTACCGAATAATATAATCAATAGATGCAGTAGAACTTATTGTTTATAAATGAATTTGAAGATCATTTGATTAGAATATAGAATTTGGAATTGTTTTAGGGAACTTAAAGTATTTTGAATACAAATTTATAAAATAATTATTAAACATTATTAAATAAGACAATCACTTATGATGAAAATTTTATTTATTAAACAACTATAAATAATAAGTTGACCGACAAAGTGTCTGAACATTAAGAAAGATTAGATATAATTGGACCATGCGTTCATAAGATCAATAATGATTATGTTACTCATAGTGAGATTACAGGGTTTGCGTCTGAATCGGCAGTAACAGGATTGAGTATAAGTGTTGGTTTACTTTAGACATAATGTATTGCCATGGATGCAGGAATTGCGGCAGCATAATCAACAGCCACAGCCGCGGCAGCAACAGGTGCGGCAAATTCAGGATTGATTTCTACTTTATAATCATAGGTTGTAAAATTAGAAGGTGAGAATGCAATGTTGACAAGCGATGTGACTGAAATAAAAGCAGAGTAAACAACAATTAAAGTTGATGCGGCAAAAGTTGCGGCAGACCTTAAGAAGTTTGAAATTGGATAAGGAATAACTGATGCCGGGTTATAGACTTAATTAACAACTTTATAAACTGATAAGGCAGATAAGGAAACAACATATACTAAATAGGAAGTGGATGCCTTTTTAGTAACATAATCTGATACTAATACTTAATTGAATGGAGGAATATTATAATTAGGTTCAACTAAAGCAGATTAGATTACAACATATACAAAGACAGATATTGATAATAAATTAAGTTTAAAGGCGAATGTGACAGATGTTTATAATAAAACAACAATGGATGGAAAATTAGGACTGAAAGCGAATGTGACAGATGTTTATACTAAAGCGAATGTGGACACAAGTTTAGCATTAAAAAGTGATAAGACTTATGTTGATACAGGTTTCAATTTGTATGGTGGTTAGTTGTCAACTTTAAAAACGAGAGCAGATAATGTAGATATTTTGAATAATACTTAAAATACAAATATTACAAATTTATAAAATAGTAATGTTACTTTAAATAACGGGATGAATACCGCATTTAGTAGGTTGTAGGTTATTGATAATTTGAATACACAATAGAGTTCCAGTATAGTTAGTTTGTAAACTGATAATACAACTAATAAGACTGATATAGGTAATTTGAAAACCAGTGACACAAAATAGAATGCAGACATAAGTGTGTTATAAACAAGTGACACAAAATAGAATACAGACATAAGTACGTTATAAACCAGGTGTACAGATATTGAAACTGTTAACACAACATAGAGTACAATTTTAGAAATTCATACAGGAAATTTTGGATAAATAAATGATAATTTTACAGATATTTGGGGAAGATTAGTTAAGATTGAAGAAACTGATTTAACTAATTTAACTAAAAGAATAAATTATTTGGACACTAATGTTGGAGATATGATGCCGACAGTTGACTTTAATAATAAGTGGAGAATGAATGAGGCAGTACCAAAGATAACAGCATTAGAGACTGATAATACATCTAATAAAACTAATATAACCGACTTAATAAGTAGAATGAATTTGTAAGACTAAAATAATTTGACATTTGGTTCGAATATATATACTTTATAAACTGATAATTCAAAAAATAAATAAGATATATTTAATATTAATGATCATATAACTAATATAAATAATAATATTACATCTATAGGAACAAGAGTGACTAATTTAGAAACATTTGTATATAATTATTAATCAAGAGGTGAAGGATGGAGACGAACCGGATGGGAATAAACATGTTATGGAACAAATAATGTAATTAAGTAGGGTGGTGGTTATGCGTGGATAAATTTTGCATTACCTTTTACATAGGTTTGCGAATATACAGCAACCGTGAAACGAACTGATCCCAACGGTGGTGGTTGTGATGTAATATATTGTGATGTTGAATTAGGTAGAATAAGAATTTAGCATGATTTTGCATAAACAGCAAATATGATTTGGTTTAATTGGACTGTAACTGGATTTTGGAAATGAGAATTATGATTTTATTTTTACCCTTCCCACTCCAAAAATTTGGAAAAATGATTTTCACAGGTACTTCCACTCCACAAAATTTTCCACTCCAATTTTCCACCTCCCACTCCAAAATCAAATCTACACCTCCCACTCCAAAATCAAATCTACACTTTCCACTCCATTCCACTCCAAATTGGTTCACAACAAATGTCCAAGGCCGACCTTCCTAACTTTTTCTTTCTTTCTTTTGTTTCTAACTTTTAATAATTCCTTACAAAATTTGGGAAAATATATTAGCATAAATATTGTAAAGTATCCTATAACCCAAAATGGCAGAGTCGGAAGAGCGTTCGACTGTTACAGGGTTGGTTGAGGGTTCAATTCTCTCTCACTGTAAAATTTTAAATTGACGTTTATTGAAAGTAGTTATGATTTATTACTTAAGGAATGTACATTTTAAGGGGTCCGGTGTCCTCTTGTACATTAGTATAGAGTAAAGAATAAATTATAATGAGGATAAATAAATAAGGAGTGAATCACCGGCACTCGTCTTCGGACATGAAGATATTCATACTCAAGTTCAATAAAGTTATGTGAGTATCTTCACCGTTCGTCGTGTTCAAGTTTAATTGATTCGAGTGAGTTTTGATTTTAGTAATTTGATTTGTGTATAAATTTATGGGATTTCTTCATATGTTTGATGATGTAGAAGTTGATGATTGGTTTGTTTCTTCAATCTTCTTATTCAATTTTTAATGTTTTGAAGCCCATTTATTTTTAGATTTTGGTTGAGCGGTTGGATTGCGGTCATTTCTTCTTATTTGTGTTCATATTCTGTATTTATGTTCATTTATTATTCATTCTCTTCCGCGGTGATGATTTAATTGATTAATTGATTATTTTTTCCTTATTCTTTATTTCCGTTATGATGAAATGTAGTATTGGGATTCGTTCGATTACGATTATTCAAAATTTCATATTCACAACACACATATATATTATTTATTCAGACAAATTTATTTAGATTCATTTATTATAATCCCACTTTCACATAAATATATTCACACAAGTATATTCAAACAAACATAAACCGAAAACAAATTTCTTTTTGGGTAAAAGGGATTGGGTATAAGTTTGTGATCGTGTGTTGGGAATGTGATTGATTGATTGACGGTTTGGTATAGTGTGATTGATCGTTTGTGCCGGCGTGCCCCAATGGGAAAATTAGTTTTGATTATCGTGATCGAACGAATCCCAATACTACATTTCATCAGTATCTTCATAGCGTGTGCTCCCTTCAATTGGATGAAGTTCTTAACTGAAAAATTCGCATTTTTATCATCTCGTTTTTGGAGATCCGGATTTATTATTTTGATTTCTTTGTTCCCTTTCCCCTGTTTCAATAAGTATTGTTGGGTAGGAACGCTTTCATTTTAGAATGCAGCTTCGTTATGTTTATTCATTGTTGGGTTTGTTCAGCTGGGACTTGAGATATTTGACTGTCAGAAGGATCAGGTTAAGACGGAGCAAAAAATAACCTACACAAGCAGTTTACCAAAGTGAGCAAGCTCATTCTATTCATATAATATGTATCTACTAGTAAAGATAACGCACTTTAAACACTTAAATAAATGATATTATTTTACTTTATTATTTCGAATTAGGTAGGTGTAATGTATGACAAATTTTCGCTCCAAGATTCCAAAAAATCAAATAATTACCATCACTATTACTATCTTTAAACAAATTTATCAATATTTTATAATATATAAATATTTTCATGCTACCGTCGCAGTTTATGTGTAGTGTCTGAATTCTAGTAAAGTCGTGTATATCAGTATATATCAATCATTTAAGGTATCATTTGTTGCTATTTTTCGAGTCAAATGAGGAAATACTTAAAATACTATTAAAATAAAAAATAAATTTCAATTTATTCATTACAAGTGTAATGAAAATGTTATTTTCCAATAATATACACTCATCTTCTCATATGTCTGTTAAGACTATATTTATATTTATGATATTTAAGTCATTCCTTTTTCCGGTTATTACCGAACCATATTTGCTGTATTTGATAATCATCTGACATTAACATGTTTTGAGGCATTTATATACTTATTATATATTTAATTATTATAGTCTTATTATTATATATTTAATTATATTTATGTTCTTGATGATCAGTGGATTTCTTGAGGACCTTTTAAAAGGCAAAGTTTCAGGGACTAACAAGAATAAAAATAAATTTGCTTGATCTAGAGCCTTCTGATAACTTGGTTGGAATGCTTTACCAGATTATAATTATTTAAAGGAGAAAACAACGATTTTGAGAGTTCGCCGAACAAAATGGTATGAGAGCTGTGCAATCGCTCTTAAACGGGTAGTTTAGGATAGATGGTCAAATCAAAATTAAAAAATTTAATAAATATTTGATGATAGTGATTTTAAAATTAACTTTGACAGTGAACCCAAACTATCAGCAACTTTGTTTACGGATATTAAAAATCGTTGTTTTCAAACTATTTTCTGTTTCAAATTATGTCAAACGAGCAAAATCCTCATGGATTCATTCTCTGTGTCGTTCAGATAAGACAGAATTAATTGGTATCTTTTAGCAGAGTCGGCAGGAACTCCTGCGAATTCGAACCACTTTGAAAGAGAACGAAATAAGATCTAAAAATTTGGAAGAACAACTGAACGGTTTATTAAAGTGATTAGTAAAATAAAGTGATTACATTTGTTATTCTTTAATTATATATTTTATCGATCCACCGATACAAACCGTTGATCATCAAACTGCAATAAGTAGGCACTGTCAAGATGCTAATTGAGCCATTTATTATTCATGTTAATTGAGATAAAAAATCACACACAAGGTTTCTGGCGCACCACAATATATAATCACAGAATTATTTTATGCGACATTAATTTACATGTACTTGAGATAACCCTGTGCAATATCGTGGATGTCATTTATAACAGCTATCTTTTCTGATTTTTACTAATGGTTCGATTAAAGGACAACTTGTAATTTAAGGATTACACTATCTCTTTTTCAGCTTCTGGCTTAACTAAATTGATTTTCCTTAGTTATGAATATCTGTATCCACTATTTTAATAAACTAATACTTTTAGTCATCAAGAACCTACTCTAAATCTATCGTTTACTTCTTTATTGTAATTCGTTCTTAATCCGTAGTTAAACGTTGTTTAGCGATTATTTTAAATCCCTATTAAGATTAAAATCTTTATCTGTGCGAGTGAGCATTTTTAAAGTGAGCAGCCAGAGTTTCATCAAGCTCAAGTCTCTTCTCCATTTAAATCTCATCAATATAATCTGTTTAATAATTTATTTGAACAGAATTCGATTAAGGTTTCTCAAACTTCATGACTGGAGTTTGCACTATTTTGTGACTATATTCTGCATAATTTTTATCATAATTATTCATATTGAAGTGGTTATATTAATTGAATTTTTCAACTTTAATACTATTCATAACATTAATAAATTGAATTAATTAATTGAAAAATGTAATTTAAACAAATTTGGAATTAAATGGGTAGGCCTACCTATATCAAAATATATTAACCCTATCTAGCAGATTGCACTATAATTATATATTTTAGGCTATATATCCTGATGATTATTTATTATCACTCATGCTCCTTTAATTATTGATGCTAACTCCTAGTCCGGAGGCTATTATTATCAATATTAACTAATTAACTAATTATTCTGCTCTCATCAGCAAAACGTTACAAATACACATTACAAATATATAATGATAAACTAATGATAAACTGAGAAGATACAGCTGCATTTTGGACTTTATTGAATTTAAATATCACAATTTGCAGAGTAATATAAGATTTTAACATTCACCACTCCACTTCAAAACTTCAAAATGGCACAAAATGTAAAGTAGTAATTACCTCCATAGGCATTAGAAAAGGAATTTGTGTATAATCTGCAGTAGTAAGTGTACTTCTTAGAGCTATAGGGAAAGCTTTTGCGTGAGAAAATGACCGAAACTAAGTAATAGAAATCTCGTGGTGTGGAGGCGAATCCGTTGTTTGACTGTTAGTTAGACGAGTCTTTGCCTTTAACATAGCTTTTTGACAGGTTGAAGATGTAGTTCAGTGTATAAACGGCTGAGAACAAGAAGTAGATTGATGCGTTGAAAAAGGAGATTGATGAGAAGAATCTGCTTTGCACTGAGTAGAAGATCAAGATTGACGATTTGCAGGAGTACAAGGCTAATTTTTAATAAATTATGCAGAAGAGCGAGGAAAAGTTGAAAGCCATTGTAAACAATCAGTAAATCGAGTGCGAAAACTACAAGTAGGAAATTTCAAAGCACGAGATAAACTCAAATCTATTATAAGATCAAGTCAACGACTACCAAATTATCAACAAAGAGCAAACGGCCCAAATATATTCGCTTAACGCACTCACCAAGCAACTACAGAATGAGCTCCATTAACAGAAAACGAACGTCCTCGCCTCAGAACAGCTCTAAAATTAACTGTCAAAGCTTCAATTTGAGCACCAAACCCTTTAAAATCAAAATCAATAAACGAACAACGAATTAATCGCCTTCAGATCCCAATATTAACAACTGGAGAACGAAACATTTTAACTGAGACAGTAAAACGAGAGCCTCAAAATGGAAGTTAAAAATCTCAATTCTCAAGTTCAAATGCTCAACAACGAACTGTAAACACAAACAAAATCACTGAGCCAACAAAGAAGCTTACTTGAACAATCAAATAACGAGAAGAAAATGCTCAAATAAAACTTAGAGCAGTCAATGCAATTCAATAATGACATTCAAGAAATAATTAAAGCGTTTAACGACAAACGCAAAATGGATTAATTGAACTAAATTATCGACTAACTGAAAATAGACCTCACAGAACAAATAAACAACAATAAAGTACTCAGCGCAAACATGAAGCAACAAGACATCAAAATCAACGCACTCAACAACCAAATAAGCAAACTCAACGATAAAATCGCATGCGACCAAAGCAACCTCACACAAAAAACTGGCGGCTTCAACGCAGTAGTCCTGCTAAACTAATCACAACAAGCTGACATACTACAACAAAGCGAACAGATCAAAGAACTACTTGACGAAAAAGACAGACTCGAAGCCAAAATCGAATTCCTAGAATCAGAACTAGACATGAAACAAGAAATGTCACACCTGTAACTGGAAGAATTCGAAAATCTCAGAAAATCCAACACACAACTCGCCGATATGCTCAATAACCTGCAGTCTAAATTCACAAACCTTGGTAGAGCCGGAGAAAAGTACGTTAGATCAGAGAAAAAAGAAATCGCAGACGAAAAATAAGTCGCTAGAGCTGCTTACAACGACAGAGTTGGAATAAAGTGAATAAATAAACAATATCTTATGTAAATTAGTTAAAATATTATGTTCTTATATTTAGTATGATTGCAACCATTGGTTATTCATTTTTCTTTGATTTATCATCTAAAAGACATGTATGTAATCTATTGTAATAAATCGATATTTAATAATAATATTAATTATCTGATAATTTATCATTAAGATACCACCTCCAATCATGGATGGACTGCATTTATTCTTGAAGGATAAACCATTAGTTATAACAAGTGAGTCATGTGCTCCTAACTTTTTATAAAAAATGAATACTACAGTTTCCGATTCTACTTAAGCCCTATTGAAATCATCAAATGCCTATCGCCTTGGACTTATCCACACAGTATCAAAAGAAGTAGATTTGGGAGGAGATTTCCCTGCTTGCTATACTAGAACAGATGATTGCGTAGCTGTAGCGTCTAAATCTGGTGTAGTTTCCATATTTGAAAAGAGCAACTTAAAACTTCCTAGATAACAGTTAACTGTCCCAGGAGCTAAAATATCGTAAATGCTATTAGTAGATGAACCATAAACGCTAATATTAGCAATGCATAATGGAACTATTTCTGTAAACACTCGATAGGGTATGATAACAAAAACTTTAAAGGAGTAAGTTTAAATAAAAGAGCATGCCGAAAAGAATGCACAAATTACTTCATTATAATTGTTACCAGCATACCAATCCGATCAACCTGAATCGGCTTTTATTTCAACTGATAACTAAGGTAATATATTTGCAACACGTTTGGCTCAGAAAATAACAACTAACCGTTTAGGTAAATAATCAGAATCGATTCAATCCCTTAACATCTTTAAACTACCAAAATTAGTACTTGCAGATGTTAAACCATTTAAATAGAATTAAATAGAATTTACAGTTTTACTGGCTGTTACAACTCAATCAAAATGTACCATTTACGCCCTTAATAATGGTGAAACTTTCAACTTGTTTTAAATTGGCGAACCTATAAAAAGAACTGGTACAGGTTAAGTTTTCTTTTCTTCCTCATCTTTTATCAACGTTAAATAGCTTTTGCTGGCTGTTAACTTTGAAACTGAAATGATAATAAGTAAAATTGTCATTAAAAATTCAATAAGCTACAAAGATTGCTAAGTTTAACAAGTAAATAGTCAGTGTTTAGTACAAAATCACTTAAAAGATGATAAAATACTTTAAGTGTAATTTGTAACTGAGAAAGAATTACTTTGCTTTGGTTAAGAAAGTTATTATATCATTGATCCATTCACAAATGTATTAATCGAATAAGTAAGGTATCCGTAAAGACTAGCTGGCTTTGTTATTAATTCTTTCTTTTACAGATGTGTTAATTAAGTTGAAATTCTAAGTTATGAAGCAGTAACTCAAATTATATCATTTGAATAATTGACGGTTGAGTAAAGGATAGAATAGCTTGGTTAAAACTATCCATTATGCGCATTTGAGTTATTAACGAGTATTGGAATGGCATGCAATAATTTTAAATCAGCATGTGATGTATTATTGGAACGAAACGAAAGGATTGAATTAATTACTCAGGATGATTCTAATTTGTTGTGCTTTTTACAAGCAAAGTAGAACGATCTTTGTTGCAAATTGGTTGTTGATTAATTATCTAATGAATCTTGGCTCGTTTAATTTTTGAGACTTGCTGAAGCTTCTAATCAACTTAACGATACACTGGTATAAGAAATATGCCGCATAGTTTTATCAGGTTGTGTATTCGTAGGTATTATGTTTAATCAAATAGGAAATATACTTACAAAATGGAAATCTTAATAGAACGCGATTTAAGATTATATAAGAAAAGAACTTGTCAGAATTTTATTAGTTCAATTATCAAACTATCAAATTCCAATGCCAGCAAATATCTTCAACTATTTGTTAAATTAATTGCCAAAGGAGTTTGTTCAAACACATCCAAATTCAATAAGCTTATTAGCAATGAATGCGTTTGATGCCACTTCTTCAGATTAATTTTATACTTTGTGTGAAAATAACTAATGGCCTCAATTGATCCCACTTATTTTCTTCCACTAGTTGTACAGATCTCCTAACGATTAGGCTAAAACTGTTATGGACAACTTATACAGTCAATTCCTCAAATGGTTGATTGCTGCAATTAAATTAAAGAACCCTGCAATGCTGTAAGCATTTGCTTGCTTCTTTAGGGCTGCATTTAGCTCTGATCCAAGTTATATTTAAAAGTAATTTGTAGCATCTGCTAAGCTTGATTTGCTACCAGTTTTGGATGGAAATATGGCAGTATCAGACGATATTTAATGTTATTCGTTTGCAGATGGTAAATTATAACCAGTTTAACGCAAGCCAATCTATTATTTACCCCCATACCTAAGTTAGGTTTCATTCATAACCAGCTATTAAAACCCATTAAAATAATTTTCACAATAAATTATTAGCTAACTTGCGATAGAGTTTTAAGAAAGATTAATAACCAAATAGGTTTTGATCAATAATGAAACACCTCTTATATTCCTATGGAATGTAATTGATCCAGTCAATTAACTTTCAGTGTTTGATCAATTTTTGAAAAATACAAGAATCCGCCCACTTTTAGATCCAGAAGTTCGAAAAACACTTGTTAATAATATTTCAGAATTAGTTTTCCACAAGAGTGATGCATCCGGCTTGGTCAAACTAAGAAATGTTGGTGTTGTGCAACTGTCTCGTATAATTCTAGCTTGTATTCGCTCTGATGTTAATAGTTCAGAATATTCATTTTTGAATGAAGCCTGCTAATAACTAGAGTCGATTAAGCTCTAAGTTCCAGATTAGTTAGTACCAATTCATAGTTAAATTCAGTGCACTGGTTAAAAATTAGCAACTAAACATTACTAATATCTTCTAGCATGTGTGTTTAATTAGTCATTGGGACAAGAAATAGAAAAACTTGGAAAAGAAGGAATCTATAATCCAAAAGCAGTAGATGCGGTTGGTCTTGGAGCTCACTCCAGTAAAGTTTTTGCTCTCCAATTAATACCAACTTTGTATATTTGCAAGTAATTATTAAAAGAATGCACATTTTAGACCAGCTAAAATATTTAAGATTTATTGATCATTCTTCAGCACTCAAGTGTTGAACCATAGATCATGTCCACTGTTATCATGAATTTTGCCAACAGTTAAACGGGTATCGATTAAATGCTCTATAAAATGATCGCGTATGATTTGGCCTTGAATTTCAAAGCTTCTGCTGATACCTTCATGTCTTTCATGAAAGACAAGAATGCAGCTTTGTTAATTAAATATATTTCGACTTTTGAAACTTTCAGCAAGGTTCAGCATTTGATTAAGTTATCTGGAGACAAAGAGCTTTTGAAGCAGTCTCAGCAGTTAATAACGCAGACCTTCGATTTCATTTGCAAGTAATACAAGGATGAGTCTGAGTTAAAGGAGCAGCTTCTTCCGATTTTGAGTCGTGCGTACAAATTCTGCCCGGTTGAGTCATATCAAACGTTGATGACTCGTCCTAACATTTGGGTTGAGTTCTTGTTGATTATGCTTGATCCGTAGCTTGCTTCATGTTAATCTGCTCTTGAGTTGCAGACTGTAATTCGCGCGTCGGTGTCTTAAATTGTTAAAACGGAGCCTTCTGGTTTGCAGATTCTGTTTTGCGGGCCGATGGAGCAATCAGCTGCCATTACCAAGTGGTAGTTCGAGTTGTTATTAGTCCTCTAAGAGAATCTCGACCGTGAGAAGTTCTTAAAAATCTTAGTGCTTAACAAAACAGCGCTCCTGTCCAAGGAAACGGTCGCCAAGTACGTTTCGGCCGAGGGGCACGCCGAATTCGGCCTCTTCATGCTAAAATTGATCAACGACACGTAAAATCTGAATCGTGTTCTGATTGAAAAATTCGAGGAGGTGGTAAGGGCCCCTCAAGTGGACGAGTAATTCATCCTCTTTTTGAACCAATCCCTTAAGGATTACTTAACCGAACCGCTCACAGAGGAGAACAAACCGTTCTACTTCAAGCTGCTCAAGCTCGCGTTCAGCATCAAATCGGAGGCCAGGTTCACCGTTTTGAACCGCCTCTCAACCATTTTCGAGAAGCTCATGACCGTTGACAAACTTTGCTAACTTGTAATGCAACTATTCGAAAACGCTACCTGGGGAGAAGCGCATAAACTAATCAACAGCATTATCAAGTAAGTTGACGTGAGCAACATCATACAGAAAGAACAGGCGAATATCGCATCCGTTGATCTGCAAACGTGCCAGATGCACAAAACGAACAACCAGAAAACAGGCGTCATATGCACAAATAACGCATGCATATGCGGACAGAGCATCTTCGACGCGAAAGAGCTAGAGCACACCGAGCACGTACAACTACAAGACTCCTCCAAACTGGAAATAAAACTCATTGAAAGCGCAGACCAAAACTACTTCTTCGGATGCGGACACTGCTGCCACCACCAATGCCTGAATGAAACACCAGAATCAAAAGAACGCAAAATGGCCGCCGTCGAAAAAAGAATCTGCGGCGGAGAACTCGACGAATGCAGCTATGTAGTAGACAGAATCGTGAGATGCCCAGAATGCAAGTGAAACAAAAGCTATTCAAACTATATTAATAATCTTATAATCAAAGCGTTTAAATTAACACCATAATAACAATTATCACACATACGTAAACTGTAATATTTTTGATTTTGAAAAAATTCATTTAAGATTGACATGAATAATAATTGGGATAATGCGACACAATATTTAACTATAATTATATGTATACTTATTTAACCACATCAAGAATGAACCAATATGATAAAAACTACGTTGACCTTCATCATTCAATAAATTAGACTCCTTTATTGCGCTTTGATTCTCCGTCAAAAAATACTATTCGAATGGAATATTAAAGTAGTTACGTAAGCTAAATTGAAATGGAGAGACGACGTGATTTAGATGAAAATTATGCAGCTCATTATAGAAATTCTCACCAGATGTCACAAAGACCAATATCACCTGGATTTAAATAGATACCATCAAAATGGGAACCTACCAATCCATAAAAAACATATTCTCTTAAGAAACCTAAATCTCCAGTTAAAATTGATAACAGTTCAAAATATATTAAATTAGTTAATATAGAAATAGAAGAACCAGATCCAACATAATTAAGTAACACAATGTTACGAAAACGTAAATGTAATCCTCAAGTAATGAGTATTCCAACTCTTAAACCGTGTCTCAGTGTTAAGAAAATGTCAATATAGTGATTTATCTTTGTAGGAATCTATATTTTAGTTAACTTCCTGTTCACCACGAAATTCTGCAACAAATTAATAATATTAATGAATAAGTAAATTTTAATAATATAATGTTTTTTAATCAACCCACACTTACTGCTTTCTTATTAATAAGATTATTATAGTTTATTAATTTGAATGTAATTATTAAACTATAATAATTATTATTACTGCTATTATAAAAATATTTGATATTTATAGTTTATTTAACCACTCCAACTAAAACTATGCCACAAGTTAATAAATATAAATATAAACGTATAGCTCATAATATATACACAATATATGAGAATTCAGGTGAATAAGATGAAGAGTTATTAACCAGAGAAAACTCTAATGAAAATACTGAAAACATTGATAATGTTATTTAAATATCTGATTAGAAAGAATGTTAACTAAAAACACTGATTAAACTTACAGCATTTGAAACATAGAACATAAACAAAAGAATAAATGAATTGATATTCAATTATGAGAAAACTAAATATATAATGCGTAAATAGTAATTAAGCTAATTATCTTTTATTGACTCTATTAGTAGTTAGGAATTTTCTAAGTGATCTGTACTCAAATAATTAAAATCGACAAGTTTAGTGATTTTGATATAGTTTATAAATAATTGAAATCAAATCATGTCAAGTAATATTATTTATTAGTATTTCTATAAGACATGTGAATAATGCGGAGTATTCCATACAACTGCTCGAAAAGAATCGAATTTCTGGAGGATGAACCAATTGTAAAGAAACTTGATAACGGGAAAGAAAAACTGACGATTAAAGTCGCAATTATAATAAACGAGATTAAAAATATCTTGGAATTATCATGGTAGCGCTTAACATGAAGAATTGACATATATTTTAAACATATTATATAGACAGGATATCTCGTATATAAACTTTAGAAATTGAACGCGATTTTGCCTTGCTCTATACGTGAGTATATAAGAGTCTATTTTTGAGATTTTACGTAATCATTTCCAACAACATTTAATTGTATCCATAGTCAAAATTGTGATTGTAAACTAGATAGCTCTGTAAATTAACTACAGGTATATGTTATGGGTTATCTTAGTTAGTGTTATTTAGGAATAAAATTATTATAAATTATTCAATATACTATAAAACTATATTTAGACGTACTTTGATATTTATTAAAGTTCTATCATATTAGTTTTGTTTTCACCTCATCAATGATATATCTTAGATTGGTTGTGTAATCGTGTCCTTTAGATTAAATATTTGATGCAGATTTGGCTTGTTCTTCTTGTGTGTATCCGTAAATTCCTAATTCGGCATAATCTTTGTGTGTTTCAGATTGTGGTGTCGAGTTTCTCTCAGCTAACGGAAATTATTGTGTTGTGAGTTGTGCTGATTTTGATTCGGTTCCAGACGCGAGTAATCAGTGTCAGCCCTGTGTGTACAAGATCAGTGCAGATTTGTACCATTGTGTTCAATCTTGTCCATTAAATCAGCTTTCAATAAACAATCGTTGTATTTCATGTCAAAATATGTTTCCGAATATCGATAAATCGATTTGTGTTTCTTCTTGTGCTCCAAATTTTTTGTATTAAAATTATTGTGTGATTTCCTGCTAAGTTTTCAATTTAATCGGTGTAAATGGTATTTGTGTTCCTTGTTCAGTTGTGAATCCTCTCTCAACGTTTAACAGTGAATATTCGTGTTCAACTTCTGAGTGTAAAAACGGGTTCGTTTTAAATTAAAATTAATGCGTTTGCCCATATTTATTGTAGTGGAGTGGAAATAAATGTGTTCAGAACTGCGAAAACGGCGAGAGCGCTTAAAACGGAAATTGTGTTCCTAAAAGTAAATCAATTTGTTCAAATCAAATATTCAGGAACGGCGTTTTATATTCGTTTTGCGTTAAAGGCGCAGTTAATAACAGAAAGCTAAACATCACCGTTTAACTAGCTGGAGTGGGAGGAATCGCATTTGAAGCGGAGATATTCAGATAGATTCAGATAACTGGAGAATACGTTGGAGCAGGATTCTAAATGAACATATTCAGCAACTTAGTCGTTATAAGCAGCAAAATGAACTTTTATGTTGCCGCAAACGAATTCGGAGGAATAAACGCATTCGGACTCACACAAATAATCGACACCGAAATAATAATTAATGGAACCGCGAAGAAAATCACAGTCGTTGGACAACACGGAAAATAAAACTAAATTCACTGCCTGATTGAAAGAACTACAATAAACGCAAGGTTAAACGCAACTAATATTTGCTTGCTGGAATCCGCGCATTACACAACTGTAGCTATAAATCAAACTAATATCGAATTTATCACCACAGCTGATACTTACATTGGCTTGGCACATACACTTAACGCCTCATAAATAGACAGTTTAACCATAAACGTGACCACAAACGGATAAGTAGACAAATTCTACGGAATGTCCATATTTAATAACGACATGCAAATAAGTAACTGTTAAGTTACATATGTTATAAATTCGATCTCACAATTTTGTGGTTTATCAATGTTTGCTCTAGGCTACTAAAATATAAATGGAAATATTTAAATAATCTAAAACTAAGGTAGAATTGTTTAATTTTATTGCTTATACAAGTAAGTTGAGAATATAAAGGCGTATTAGTTAATATTATCCATATATTCCATTAACGGAAACTTAACTTACTTTTATGGCTTCGTTTAGCAAGCAACAAATCAGTTGACATTTATATCATCGTAGTTATCCGTTAATATTTAAACTGTAAAACACATATTTACGCTGTCTCAGTCAGCTCATTCTTTACTATTTTCAGATAGTGTGTTGAAAATTGTTGTGAATGAGTAAGCTTAATAATTCTATGGAATAACTGAAGCTGCAAATAATTAGATGACTATTTAGTAATCTAATGTCTCTATCAATGTACAGGGCTACGTTATATATGCGCTAGCGTACATTACTAATTACACAAGTATATCAAATTTAACAATTACTGGAACGATTTAAAAAGTACAAACATCTAATGGATTAATCGGCTATATTTATGAGAGTATAACAATGAAATAAATTAGATATACGATTAACTTAGCCAATTTGAATATTAATAAGTTTTGGAATATTCATTATTTATAGTTTAATCAATTCGTTGGCGCTTAATCAAAGCCGTACTTGTGTCAAACTATGGAGCAAGAAATAGACAATACAGTTTCAACGTGCGTGTGAAGTGAAGTATATAAAGTAATAATGAGTTATAATGTCTATTTAATGTAATTATATAATCTGTTATTATTAGTTCGCCGACTTTTTTATAGTGATATTACAGCAAAGTTTTATTCTATATACAAATTAAATATATATTGCAATGTTAATATTTTATGTAAAGGAATAAGCTTCAATTTTAGTTAGCTCAGTCTTCGGGTTTTATTTCTGAAACTTATACATAAGGTTACGTCGCCAACCTTACATGTTAGCTAAGTATTCATTAATTGCTTATTTCGGAATAATAATTAACTCATGAGATTATTCAAATTGGATGTATCTTATCCTTGATTTAATACAAGATTGCTGTTGTTATACAATGTTATACATTATGTATTAAAGTGTCAATACAATTATAAGACGGTATCTTTAATAATTTGTTTTATTTTACAATACGGTAATTATCTATAATTATATCTTATAATTATCATATAATTATCTATAATTTTATTTTATAATTTTATAATTGTATATAACTGATGGTGTTATAAAATGTCTTTGTAAAATGTAATTATATACAAAATACATATGATACATATCATATTAAAAATCGAACACTTCATCTAAATGGAGACCATAATTTCAGACTTTGAAGTGTTGATTAACAACGTATAAATACGAAATGAACCCATAAATACTTATAATATTACTTATATGGGCATTTACACAACCCAGGATTTCAATATCTAATATTAAAAGAAGCGATGTTCTGTTATACTCAATGATCTGCAGTGATGGTTATACAGTGAAGTATACGTTATTTATCTTTTGTTTACTCTTATGTTGTTCGTAATCTGAACGAAAATAGACTTGATAAAGGTCATCAAAATGAAAAATACTTTTGATTTCATTTAAGACACTAATTAATTATATTTATTTTCTTTAATAAGTATTAGTACATTTTAGATCTTTTTGTGGATGGTTTGTTTTTACATTAATTGAAACATTTAAAGTCATATTTTGCTTTATCTTATTGTATTTTTAATATTACTTTAAAATATTTTGAACTTTTGTTTTTGGATAAGAATATATTGCTCTTTTTAATAGCAAATTCATTTTAATTCATATTTCAGTATTATATATTTTCTTTTATTGATTCATTTGATTTGATTAAAATAAATTTTTAATATGTGTTTTTTTCCTTTTTATTTGTTATATTTGCATTATCCGTATTCATCGGATTATGTGTTGGTGAGTCATGTTATTTTTTCAGTCCTCGCTGCACTCAGAAGAATTATCTTCTCTGAGTGGATCGAGTTGTTCGGGATCAATGTGGATGTTAATGATGTCCTCAATATTGCGTACTTCATCAGAAATTTCATCAGTGTTCAAATTATCTTAGCAAGTTTCCTTGCTAGAGACTGCTGAAATATCTTCTTTTTCGGCGCGTTGTGCTTCTCCAGGTTTCTTTTTCTTCGGTTTTGCTTTTCTAAATCGTTTAGAGCGATCAATTAATAGTCTGTATCAATATTAAGCTTTTGATTTTAACGCGATTTGATAAATTTTAATACAACAATTTCACTCCAAGTTGAAAATGTCAAAAAAATAGTATTTAGCTATTAATTATAACAATAAAATACATCTTACGAATTATGAGGTAGGTGCCTACATACCTTTTTGAGGATTCATACTTAGTGTAACGAACGATGAAACATTTGTTGAAGGGTCCTGTGGTTCACAGTGTTTTGCCTCTTCATAAACCTCTAATTCCAAAACCTCTAATTAAAGTACATGTCTTTAGGGTTCAGAAATATCGTGGCCACGTTAAATATAAATTGTTCTAAAGAGTAATTATTATGAGTATTACTTTCAATTCAAAGCTCAATAACGAAATAGTTTTAAATATGATTCATATCAACAATCGTGTTTATGTTCATATTTTTGTCACTCAAATCTTGTCTTTCACGAGATATGCTACTCCGGCAACAGCGGCCGAAACCGCGGCGAGCTTCATGAAGCAGCAGCACTTGCATTTCTTGTGTTGCTTTTACCAAAGCGTTCCTGTTTCTCCTTGGTACGCTTTCATGACGGTTCTTTTGAGTACGCCTGGGTTGAGGTCGTGTCTGCTAACCTTTGGTATCTTTTTCTTGATGTCGCACAATCCGTATACGGCCATTTGAGCGGCTCTGACCGAGTATTCAACAGTGAACACGACATCTCTAGGGATTTCAACGAATTGGCTGATGAATCCGAAGTTGACTGCGTTCTCTGGCTTTGGAGCTGGTCTATCGCTTCTAATTCTTGGCATGAATTGAGCGGTGATGTAGGGCATGATGCAAGGGATGTTGATCACATCGTGAACGAGCTCGGGTGCGATTCTCACATGTTGGCATAATTCATAGAAGATTTCCTCTCCAGTGCAATCGAACATTGGTTTGTTCACGTACGTTCCGACCTTGTTCGGGAAGAGGCCGTAACCCCAGAAAACTTGGGTGTCCTTGTCCTGGCCGTTGAAGTGTGGTTGGTAGGGGATAACGATACTCATGAGCCAGTTGGAGTCCTTGAAGGTCATGAGAGCACCTGTACCTGGCTCGTTCATTTGGAAGTCCGTAAAGGCCTTGAAGAGGGCTGGGTTCTTCATGGTAACGGTGAAAGATTACCAAACGGATTCAATTGGGTTCTTGATGAAGGGCTTCGCATCACCGAGGCCTGGATACTTGGAGGCGAGATCGTCCCAGATCTTGAAAGACTTCTGCTGGGAGAAATCGAACTTTGCTGGTTGTTTCCAGGAACCGAGAGTGTAAGAATCAGTCATGGAACCGTTCTAAATGAACAGGAGATCGTCCTTATTGAGAGTAACGGAGAGCTTCTTTCCAGCTTTTACATAAGAAATAGATTTAGCAGTCAGTTTCTTGTTGACTTCGTCGACTTTAACCTCTTCAACAGTACAGCCGAAGTCAACGGCTACGTTACGGGCTTCGAGCCATTTTTGGAGCGGAAGAACCAGTGAGTCGTACTGGTTCATTGGGGTACGCTCAACACCGGCCAGAGTCTGAATTCTTGGGAATTCATGCATGAAACGGACCATGTATCTCTTGAGCTCGGCAGCTGAGTGCCATGGCTGGAAGGCGAAAGTTGTCGCCCACATCCACCAGAAGTTGGTTTGGAAAAACTCTGGGGAGAACCAGTCAGAAATGAGTGAGGTACCCATCTTGTCCTCGTCGGCTTGAGTCAAAGCAAGCAACTGCATGCGATCACGGTGCGAGAAACCCATTGACTCGACATCCAAACGACATCCTTGTTTATCAACAACACGAGAATTGGCGTGAGTCTTCATAACCTTGTTAAAATCGGTAATTTCCTGAGCAACCGATTTACCGGGTTCTCTGATAGATGGAATATCAGCGTACATAGCATGAAGACACTCATAAGTTGGAGCGTTTAACATACGACCACCGCGGCACAAGAAGCCTTTTTCGACAGAACCATTTCCATCGCAGCTTCCACCAGCTACTGAGAGATCTTCAAATATTTTTATATTCTCTCCCTTGAATCCAGCATCTCGGATCAAGAAGAATGCAGCGGCCATTGAACCGACACCACCACCGACAAAGTAAGCTTTTCTTTCAGACATTATTGGAAGTGGAAAACTAAATAGAAGATATGGTGTGGAAAAACTACCATTGAGCACATAAAGCATATTGTAACAATAATACAACTATATATAAATTCAAAGATAATGTATGTGAAAACACAATCCACAAATATATTTTGATTGTGACAATTCTAGGTATTAGTAATATATAGTTGTAATTTCATATATAAAATGTTCTGTGTTTTCAAACTAGAGATTATTAAAATGTTGATTATAACTTACAGTAAAATGAGATTCGACTTATGTACTGTTTTAGTTGTATGTTTAGAAGCCAATGTTTATTAAATTGAATGAAACAACTAAAATTGCGCTTTGATTCTCCATCAAAAAATACTATTCGAATGGAATATTAAAGTAGTTACGTAAGCTAAATTGAAATGGAGACGACGTGATTTAGATGAAAATTATGCAGCTCATTATAGAAATTCTCACCAGATGTCACAAAGACCAATATCACCTGGATTTAAATAGATACCATCAAAATGGGAACCTACCAATCCATAAAAAACATATTCTCTTAAGAAACCTAAATCTCCAGTTAAAATTGATAACAGTTCAAAATATATTAAATTAGTTAATATAGAAATAGAAGAACCAGATCCAACATAATTAAGTAACACAATGTTACAAAAACGTAAATGTAATCCTCAAGTAATGAGTATTCCAACTCTTAAACCATGCCTCAGTGTTAAGAAAATGTCAATATAGTGATTTATCTTTGTATTAATCTATATTTTAGTTAATTTCCTGTTCACCACAAAATTCTGCAACAAATTAATATATATCTTTTGGTACATCTCAAAAACATCCATTCAATAATCAATTACTTCAATCACAAGAAACATTTAAAAATGATGTATTCATTTTAACGCGTTCTTTACTCCTGTACATAAAGGACTCTATATTATCAGTGTTAATTATTTAAGATATCATCAAATTATATCAGTTCAGAAATGATAGTATTGTTTTAGACTTTATCGTGTTATTACTGTGTTATTAATATTTATATAACATTAATGTTAGGTTATTAAATTTTCAGATGATGGGTGTGGATAAGATAGTTATAAGATTACAGCTACTGTATATTTATTCTTATTAAAAATATATTCATTAATGTGTAGCATTTATTGTATTCTCTGCAACGGTATGTTATATTTACAATTAAATATTAAGTTGTCATTAAAGGTTAAATGTTTTCATTAGAAATTATTTCTGGTGAAGTTATAGTGTTTATATATGTTTATATTTCACTATTTATTTCTTTCTATTTCTTTCAAATTATAAAACAATTTTTTAATTCATATTTTCTATTATCTATTTCTGAAATTATCTTAATGTATGAGACTAAACTATTTAAAACGTGTTGTTTTCATGTATTTTATTGAGTTGTTTACTTTTTGTGTTGATTTGATTTTCAGGTTACTGTTATTGTACAGTACTTTATTCTGTTACAAATTAATAATATTAATGTATAAGTAAATTTTAATAATATAATGTTTTTTAATCAACCCACACTTACTTTCTTATTAATAAGATTACTAAAGTTGTATGTAATTATTAAACTTTAATAGTTATAACTGCTATTATTAAAAATGTTAGATATTTATAGTTTATTTAACCACTCCAACTAAAACTATGCCACAAGTTAATAAATATAAATATAAACGTATAGCTCATAATATATACACAATATATGAGAATTCCGGTGAATAAGATGAAGAGTTATTAACCAGAGAAAATTCTACCGAAAATACTGAAAACGTTGATAATGTTATTTAAATATCTGATTAGAAAGAATGTTAATTAAAAACACTGATTAAACTTACAGCATTTGAAACATAGAACATAAGCAAAAGAATAAATGAACTGATATTCAATTATGAGAAAACTAAGTATAAAATGCGTAAATAGTAATTAAGCTAATTATCTTTTATTGACTCTATAAGTAGTTAGGAATCTTCTAAGTGATCTGTACTTAAATAGTTAAAATCGACATAAGTTTAGTGATTTTGATGTAATTTATGAATAATTGAAATCAAATCATGTCAAGTAATATTTCTATTTGATTGATGACGCATTTGAAATTATAGAGAGTGAATACGTCTAAATAGTCTTTGAAGAGGTATTTGATTTCAGCGGTTTTGCTGTTGAACATCTCCTGTATTTGTTCGATCACCAGTTATTCAACGTGTTCGCGTTTGAACAAGTGGTTGCACGTGCAGTTGAGGTTCAGGTTAATTTCTTGTGTGAGATTCATATGTATGTACATATTGCATCTCGGGCAGAATTCTGAGATATATAGTGGTGCGATGTTTTTGATTTCTGCGGTATTTCTCTTGTTGAGTTGTATGAACAGGGGTACCAGCCCGTTATACAGTGTTTGGCATTCGTCTTCGACGTCGTTGTCCAGTCCGATGGTGCTGAGTAAGTATTTGATGTAGATCCATCCGGATGATACTTGTGGTGCGAGTACTTGCTTGAGTTGTGAGGTGAACTCGGTGAGTGCTCTGAGTTGTGTGATATTTGGTGTTTGTAGTAGTAGATTTAGTGGGTTTCTCTGGTATTCTTCGTCTGGTACGATTCCGAGTAGTTTTCCTTTGACTTTGTTGAATATTTCAATGCTTGCCATTTTCGACGATTCCAGTTAGTGCAGTGAGACGATGCATGGTGTGATTTCTTCAATGTATTGCTTGATGAACATTAAATAGCATGCAAGGGTACTAATTGCTTGGTGGTAGTACCCTTCTGGCATGAGATTCTTGAACTGGCTTGCGTGCACGACCGTGTTCCCGGTGCTGATTCCGAAGTAGTTGTTCGTATCGGTGTAAAAAAGCAATTGCGTTTGGTATTTGACGTTGAATTTGACTATTTTCACCTCGAATTGCTTCAAAAACTGGCTCAGTTTGTTAACGGCTAATTATTCGCTCAGTTTATCGGTCATTAAAACGAGGCTGTGCGCGTCCATGTGAACGGGTTTTATGTCCTAGTGGGCAGTTAAATTAATCAGTTCGTTCAAGAACGAGTTCACTTGTTTTGAAACGGTATTATTAAGTTATTGTGAATAGAATAGTGAGGATTTATTCTGAACGTACTCCTCAATAAAATCTAGGAGTATTGTTGAATCGAGTAAAGTAGTGATTAGTTGTTTAACGGAGTGCATGAAGCGGGGCTTGTCGCAGGAGCTGATCGCGTGCGCGTACACGTTCTTCAGCTCGAAGAAGACGGTGATGCCCCTGCAAAACTACGGCTTGGTAATAGACTGTATTTTAACTGAGTGCTCGACCGCGACCGCGTCCTTGCCAAAATCCGGCCTGTTCGTGTGACTCAGCCACAGCGCGTGCTTGTTCCTGGTTAATTATCTACCCAGCGCGAAATCGATGCTCACAAGTGAGGGGGATTATTATACACCGTAAATTTACTGACTGTTCACCATTTAGTATATGGGCACCTTGCTAATCGCACACAACTGCTCAAGCTGCGCGAAATTCGCTACCGTCTCCAATAATATGTCCACAAACGTCGAGTCGTTGAACACATAACAAGGAACCTGCACAATTAACTTATCCTTAACCTATAATTTTAATGGAAGCTCCTGCGCAACAAAAACAACCTCAAACGGCTCGAAGTCGTTCAAAAACTATTCAAGCGGGCTTGAATGAGCTCTAAAGACCATTCTCTCGCCCTTATACAGTGAAACTATCTTCTTCAGTAATACTCTCTCTGCACTCTATCCATCGTCTTGTAGTAATAATTATAAACGGCTTAAAAACTGCTCGTGAATTGAAATGGCAGCACCCTCATCCAACTCGTCAAACCCACTCCAAATATGAAATTCATTAGCACGTACAGCAAGGAGAACGTTACCTTGAGCGAGTTGTAAACTGATGGCAAAGCTTACTGGGCAGCGCATAGCGTTTCCGTCGAATAAATAACCTTATTATTACAATGGTTAGCAATTCTTGAAATCAATTTTCTTATAATCCAGTTCAGCGGCACCCTTTGAAGATAATTCGATCACAGCGCCCAATTCCAAAATGAAGCGCTCGAACTCGGTAATTTGAGAGTGATATACTCCTAAAACCTGCGGATTCGCGAATTCTGAGTCGAAGAACTTCTTGTTCTGCTTGAAATGCTCGTAAGACACTTCAACATCAAAGGTAAACACAGCTTTCTAACCGTTTGGGAGTGATCTGATTAGTGATTAGGATATCTGGCATTGCTCATCCAATTAAAACTCCTGTTAAACGTGATTTACTAAAAGCTTCTTCGAGATTTGAATGTAAGTTTCAACCTGCTACCTGGATTGTATATTCAACATCAGCACTCTAAGCACACCAGGTTTGAACAAATCAGCCGACAACACGATATATTTAGCAGATTTCAGTCTGTTCTACAGTTAACTGTATATATCATTTCCAATTCTCTTTTGAACAGAGCCTGACCTGTTGTAATACGATTCGCGCTGCATCTGCACTATGGACTTAGACAAATCATCGCTAATAGCAAGGAATTTCCACTTTTTAATTTGTTGCTCAAGCCACGGAGCACCATCCGAGCGTTTAACCTAATTTTTGGAGACATTGTACAGTAACTTCAAGTCAGCGTCATTAACTGTGATGCCATGCTTATTCATAACTTATTCAACTGTGTTTTCTTCTGTTTATTTCTCATCAAGTTCTTTGTTTAATTCTTCATTCAATTCATTATCTTAACTAGGTTCTTCATTACTTGCATCGTCATCTTCATCTTCATTCTTTTTATTTTTAGAATTCTTCTTACCTTTGTCTTCGTCATCACTTTCCTCCATATTTTTGAGGGCGTTCATCATTTCATCAAGACTCAACTGTCTACCACTAGTTTTTTGTAACCATTCTGGATAAGGCACTCTTTGAATAGGACTGTGTTTAACACCTTGAAGCCCAGCTGGTACCACAACTAATTTCATCAAACAGTTAACAAATCTTGTTTCATAATAGTCCCAGTCCAATAAATCGTTCAAATCCAATTTGTCAGATTATGTCCACTATTTTAAGAATGTTTGTTGAACTTCTTCTGAACAATCAAAGATTTGAATTGGAATGGCTCTTTCACTGACAGGCAAGTGAACTGGTTGCTTTGATATAACAAATTTAGTGGTGAGAGAAACAACTGTAGCAAAAACTTCATCTAAAAATTTGCTAAGACGTTTAGCGCATGTTATTGCAGCTCCTTTTTTGTTAGGTGCCGTATCATTTAATGAGTTTTTCATTGTGGTTGATTCTTCTAACAATTCTAGTATTAATTTTCTGTCATAGCCAACACCCTTATTTTTAATAATTGATAAATATTAATCTGAAATTTTAGCCACAGAACTATAGCATTCTTCAATATTTTTACCATCCAAATATTTAATGAATATACGCTATTAATAACTTTTAATTAGTTAAAGCTCTCCTCTTCTTTTAAGTTCGAACCCCTTAAGTTCACTTATTTTCCCACTTAAATCAAAAACACAATATCTCTTTTTAATTTTCTTACCTTCTTCTTTAGCGGCACTTAAAAACATACCTTTGTATGGTCCATCTATTTCAAATTCGATGGAACATTCTGGTTTTGTATTAAAAGAGTGGGTTGTTCCGATTCTATTAGAATATTGTTCATTTGAAAAATATTGTGCTGTCATAGCATTAAGCATAACTGCAGGATATTCTACTTTCCCTTTCTTTCCATTAACGTACTTCAAGTGAAACTCTGCTGGAAAATCTGCAGGTAACATACACCAAATACCATCTGTATCTAGTTCTAACGGAATACCAATAAGTTCCACAAGTGCTCTGGCTTTTCTGATAATTTACGATCCGACAAAAGTCACACAAGCAGCCATTTACATAGAAAACCATCTAGACCCAGCTCTCATTGCATAACCATAAAACGAGTTAAGAATAGCTTTGTGGGCTAACTGGAGTGATTCATTATATACTGCAAGACCTTTTTACATTAGGAATTCATCTTATATTTGTTATTTTTCCTATTAATTTTAAGTAGCTTAGTATAAATTTTCTAGTTCAGCAGCTTTATTATCAGCAGCTTTCTGCCCCGCTTTATATACATAACGTCTGTTTCTGAAGTTTCTAACTGTGTCAACGAAAAATGGGTTTTCACGTTAACAAATTGTAGATTCGCGTAATTATTCAACTGTCTTCGATCTAGCTTTGTATGATTTTTAGCAAAATATATCAAGTGCAGCTTTCATTTTTTCTTGACGATCAAAATCAGATAAATTTTACCACGTTTTTTCTGATTATAGCTGTTGTTCTATCATTTAAAATTCTTAATTTGTGCATGGATAATAAATTCCGCGCCATAACCAAGTCATACGGCGTTTGCAATTAGATGACTTAAAATTATAATCACAGTTATTACAAAAGTTATCATCAACAACAGCATGAGGTTATAAACGATTTGTTAAAATAATATTAGGATACATCGCAGAAACATCTAAATGGTAAATAATAGGTTTCATCATAGTTGGTTGTTTGGCTTTAGCTTGTAGATCTAAGAGCATAGTTTAAATTTCACTTTTTATTTCTTAATAGTTTGTAATTTAAGTAGAAATAAAGTATTATACTTTAGTTTTCGGATAAAAATTATGAGTATTATCATACTCGTCATTTTCAGTATGAATAAGATCAACTTTCTCTTTGTTGCTAGCATAAATGAAGTATTCTAAATCTTAGTCCAACTAATCAATTAATTAGCTATAACCTTATTAAGCGTTTTAATGGGTAAAGAAATTATAATCGAAATCGTGTCTGTAAATGCCAGAGTTTATAGCTTCGACTCTTCCACCAGCATAAGTTTGGCTTATTAAAATACGCATATCTGCTTACTTTTATTGTTCTTTACTTAATTATGTACCAATATCTTTAAGACGTATTTCTTCAATATCTTCTAATTCAAAACAATTACATCCTGAAATATTTGTTTTAATCTTTTCTTTTAACGCCAAATCTTTTTTATCTACTAAATCAATGGGAGCTTTTTATAAACTATTATTACTAATTTTTTCTGGGTATACCAGGTGAACCTCTGTTGCTTCGACACACAATAAAGATTCACATAATGTACCTGTGCCTTTACGTAATACAGAATCAGGATTAAGAGGAATAATATTACAAAGGGCCAGAATGAACGATTCGATAAATTTCTTATATAAATAATACGTAGCAACGGCATCAGAAACAGAATATTCTGCTAAAATTTGAGGTTTTTATTTTGCATATGGGGTCATTAGTTCTGGATCTAACTCAGTAGGTTAATATTTTAATTTAGCTTTCGTTACAGATTTTAAACCCTGGGATCCTTACGGTAAATATGAATCTCTCATAACCCATCTTAAACAATCAATATGGATTATGCAAGAGTGCGTGTATTCGGTTTATGATTATCCAAATCTAGATTTTGTAAGATTGGTTGTAAATCCAAGTGAATCAAAATCGATTCCAATAACTTAACACCTTGTGTGTATAAACTTAAAGTCGAAAGAATCACCGTTATATGTAACTATAATGTGTGGCGAGATTTATTTGATTTATTCAATGAATAACAGTAACATTTCTCTTTCGTTCATTGAATTGAATATTTTAAATTTTCCTGTCATTTGTGGAGTCGGCGAATATTCGAAATCTTCAATAGGTTTTGCAAATATTTATCTATTTACAAGTAAAACACCACGTCCATCAACCATATACGAAATACACATTACCTAATCTCCTTAAAGTGCGTTGGGAAAACATAAAGGTTATTTACTAGTCTCTATATCAAATGCTAAAACACGCATTTTTGGTGCTAATTTCATTTCTGGAATTTATTCTACTGTGGTCGCCAAGCCAACTTTGATTTCAAAAAATACTAACTATTTCAAAACTATTTTTTGTATTAATTTTAACTATATATTAACTCAATGTTTAGTAGCGTCTCCTTTCTATTTTATTACTTCTTCTAACCTTTTGGGCATAGAGTCAATCAAATGATTGATGATATCTAACGAGATTTACTCCAACGCCCTCTTTACTTCTTCATTTAATAAGTCATATGTGGTACATTCTTCAGGGGAAATGTTTGACTTCAGTGGATTCCAGCAGTGAAAAAGTGGATTTAAGTCTGGACTCATTACTGGAAAGCGATAGAGCTCAATGTTGTTAGCAGTATAAAAGTTTTTCATATACTTACTAAAATGTGTCGGGGCGTTATCTTGTTGCAACTTCAAGTTATGCTATTAAGTGATGGAAGTGTAACTTGTCTGAGAACTTAAGAATTGACAATTGAATTCATGGTCGTACCGCACGGCATAAACCATAATGGACCCTTATATCTATAGCTAATCGTACTATAGATCATGCACGAAAACAGTCCATATTTTACACTTCGAGAAAATACTTCGGATTCCACTCGTCTTTAGGTGTTCTGAGCACTCTACTCGCTCGATTTGCATAGCATTTTGAGCGATACTCATCGGTATACTAAAAAGTTCTCCAATATTCAATTGGTTGTTTCAGGTTCATTCGAGCAAAGTTCAAACTTTCCAATTTATGCTTTTCGGTAAGTTTTGGCTTTATCTTAGCAACATAGAAGCTTAAACTGAATTTGGCCAGGAGACGAGATACCGTTGTTAGAGACATGGAAATTCCACGAAGGGCTTAGTATTTTTCAGCTATGATTCGTCGAGTTTCGAATCTATGGCTCTGGCGATATTTAACAACGCGAAAATCTCAGCTTAGTCAAATTTTCTGACACTATTATCGGCATGAGAAGCTTCTAGCTTGCCTGTAACTTCAAAGTGCTTAAAAATGGAATAAACAGTTTGGAGACTACATTGAAGGCAACAAGCAATGTATTTCTTGGTTGCAACAGTTTGTGATTCTGTTTCTCACATTCTCATCATTATGCGACGCTCTTGTATTGTGATCCGTCGGCTTCGTGTGTGCTTCGTCATTTGAAGGATGAAGTGAAAAAGAAATGAACCGCAGAATTAATTGAATATGTTATAATTAGCATAAATACAGTGATTTAATTTTCAAGCGCAATTATTACATAAACATTTGTTAAAATCAAAGTTGGCTCGGACACCACAGTAGATCTATACTACCTGGTTAGATTTTAACACGGTACCATTTAGCACATCTAATATTTTTGTCAATAGCAATTCTGAGATGATCAGGAACATCACTTTCAGCTACCTTATTAATATAGTTAATAAGATCTTTAAAGTCGAGAATTCTTTGATCTGTTTTCATAATTTAAGGGAGATCATTACTTAATATTCTCTACCCTCTATTATTTACGAAATGTTTAAGAAATTCTTAAATTTAAAGACGATTTTTAAAAGTCAACTTCAAAAACGTTGTTTTCTACCCAGCTACGTGATTTAAAACAGAAGAATCTTCTCTATAAGTAGTTTCGATTTAAATATTATTCTTTTCAAGAAACAGACTAATTTATGGCTGGTTCTATTCGGGACAATTAATTAATAGATATGGTTAATACACTATCTTGATTTTAAAAGATGTTAGATTTTATCTAACGAAATAGCACTCTAACGCACTTGTAGGTTATTCTTCGCCATATCTAATAATAAATGACTCATGCATATTATACATATAGCCAATATGTTCTCCAGGTTCTTTCAATCTTAAAACACCGAATTGTGCATCAGCCCGATCAATAGTTTCTAGTTGTTTGTGTAACTCAGTAGATTACTATTATTTCATTTGGGAAGTGGTTCCTAATTTTGAAATATATTCTCCATAAATACTGTGGAGTACTTTTCATTTTTGAGCGCAATTAATGTATTGTTAATTTATCGATGTGTATAACAATAAACATCGTTTCTACTGTCATTTCATCTGCTGTCAGGGATGTCACAAGATGAATATATATATTATAAACTCACTTAGCCACGCGAGATATTTGGTAAGAGAGGAATGTTTCTTAGTGATCTTGGTTAGAAAAGGAAATGTGATGATCAGAGAAAAAGGGTGACCAGTATAGACGTAATTTACGGTGTGATGTCTTCATTTATTATAAACTCACTTAGTTGTCTCTTTTTTGATAAACGACATCAAATACATAACCTAACAAACGCTAAATTGCACGGTTAATAAATTTGGTACAAATTATAATAAATAAATATATTATTCACTTCAATTATGAGTTTATGTAATTGTTGTAAACGTTCAATTACATAAGAATAAGTAGAATCAGAAATTAATTTGCTTATAAAATTTGTAGCTAACGAAATCAATACGTTTAACGATAAGTAAAATAATATTTAATAACTAATACAAAATATCGTATTAAAAGAAGATTTATAATTATAAGCTAAACAATTTATCAAAAATAATAAGAGAATAGAAAGTTTGAAGATAATAAATGATTCTTTATTTGAATTTTAATCAGCTTGGAGATTGAAATCAGAAACTTCTGTAGAAAATGCATCAAACATATTATATAAAATAGAATTATTTAATAGCAAGGATTAACAAAAGATACTAATCTTAATGGAAAAATTAGGTTACAAAATTGATTTAGAATAAATAGATAGTTAACTAATTCACCTGTAAATGAATTAAATTAGTAAAGACGAAATCAACAAAATAATCCAATTATAATTTTAGAAGTGCATAAATGAAGGAAATATGTGAAAATATTTAACTAATTAACTTTAAAATTAATATATGTTGAAGTGGTTATTTATTTAATTACAAAATAAAACTCAAAATAAAGATGAAAAATATTTTCACTTTAAAACCTCTATGACTAAATAAGAGTTGCTAAACAAGTTTTATTCAAATCCATCAAATATCACAGAAGTTGCTTCCGAGTTGGCTAAGAAATTAACGTAAGTTGAAATCGAGGAACTAACTTAATCTGAAAAATTCTAGGCTTTACCTAAAGTAACGATTCACATAGTATTACCAGTAATTTTGCAGCCATATTTCCCCGCCTTGCTACCGTTGTACAAGGACTTGATTGAGAAGCTATTTGTTTCTCAGTTGCAGTTTAAGCAGGCCTTAATTTTGGATTATTTGGGCTGTTTGCTCCACTTCCAGCCTGAGAAGGCCGGTAGTTACACTGCTTAGATTGACGCTCTGGTTCACGAACTGAAGGAGAAAGACGCTTCGGTAAAGCTCGTTCGTGCGTAAACTCTGTAAATCTCCTATCATTTGCAAACTGGAAATCTTTAGAAGGCCAAGGCGTTGTTAATGTCCACTCGTGCGTAAAAAATCCGCCTCCCAGCTGATATTTAGAAGCAGCTTGACTTCGTCTCCGGTTCCGTGATGATATTCTGTGGTGAGTACACCGCGGCAGCCGGGTACTACTCCGAGGGCGGTTTTCACGCGCATGTGTGCATATCAAAAATCCTCAACGGTGAGTGGCACCAAATCGACCGCATAGCCTCCCAAATACAGAAGAAAGAGGACATAACAACCGAAGAAAAAGACCTCGTTTTGAAGCTCTATCAGCTCTCACTCGCGTTTTTGGAGAAGAAATACCTCCAAAACCTGCAGGAAATAACCCAAGAAATAAAAACAGTTTTCAACCCAAAATTTGAAATGGAATTCGCCCTGAATAAACTAATCGAAAACGAGGTCCAGAAAACGGTTCTAAAAATCTTGAAGCCCTACAGGAAAATACAACTGGAGCAGCTGTCAAATTTAACCGGTTTAAAAGTTGAAATGCTCCAATAACTATTGACCAAACTGATTGTTAACGGGCAACTAAACTACATCATTGACGGAGAAACAAACTCACTCGTTAAAATCGTCCAAGAAGTTAAAGGAAGCGAAGGACTGCTAAGAGAAGCCTACGAACTCGTTGAAGTTCTGCAAAGCTGGGTCTGAAGGAGTGAGTGGAATAAAAACATTTATTAAAAATACGTTGATTTATGCGCCTGATGCCAGATTCGTTATGAGTCATGTCCCAAATGCTGTGTCCCAAAGTATACTTTATTTGAAACACTTTGTATCTGATCCTTCAACAACTTGTATCTCTATTTGTGTATTATGAAATATATAAAAATAACTCAAAATTAAAGCAATCAATTTCTTGCCACTCCCGCTGTATGCTTGCAACGTATTTGTAGGCAAGCCTAGCGAATGAAACATGCGTTTCACACAAATACATACAGCAAAACATACAAAATTTTAATAACGAGTGCCTTAAAGACAGAGTTCAGCTTCAAATATCTATTTTGAGCTTTCTTAATCTGTAAAAGTGATCGATAATAATTGTGTACTTATAATAAACCACTAAGTATTAATACAAATATGTAATATTTTAATGCAGTAATTATTATTTATATACGTTTATTTTAATTAATACCACAAGTTATTATCAAATAAATTCATCACAGCAAAATTTGCTTATTAGAGCTCCAAGGCTCAGCCGTTTTCAGGGTTTCCTCATCAGGAAAGTATTCTTTATTTACAAGGATTTTTGATTTAAAAGTTTTATTTCGCCCAAGACTTGGAATTGATTTATTCCGTTTAGATTCTATTCCACACCACGAAATGAAAAATTGCAATATGCCCACTTCCCATTGAGAATATGAGAACTGCCGCAAGGAAAACGGATGGATTTGAGCGCAAAAATCTAATATTCAGAATTAGCATTAAAAATATATATGTTTACATTGCAACTTTTATATAACCACCAGTTTCCCATAATAATTGAATAATAGCACTTAAGTAGCATATCTAAATCTAGCTTACTCACTTTATGGAGCTAATTAAAATCTTTGCTATACTTCACAAGGCTAATTGCTTCTGACATCAGATTCAGTCAATACCATTACGTAATGCTATAGCCAAACTATAATAAATTAAGAAGCTGTGTACGTGTTCACCTACCTACGTTCGCTTAATGTGTGACTTATAGTCTATAATGTTCAAGAGTATTTGTTTCAGCTATATTAAGTTATATCATCGTTTTTTGATTTCTAGTTAGTCATAAATTACTAATTAAAGTCATTATTTAAAGAAACCATTCGTATCTAGTATTCGTTATAAAGTAAAAAAATAATTACGTCATTATTGTTATTGTGCTCTTTCTGACCCGATTTATTTATAGTATCATTGCATAACTAAGTTCAGAAACTACAATAAAAGCTCAATTTACAAGAATACACCGCTTTTTATATATTTTATCAAGACTATAACATAGATTGTTTTTAATTAACCAGATATGAACAAGTTTCACTTCATTTTCATGATGCATTTTTGAGTTTAGCCGGCTCAATTACCAAGTCAGTTTATCCCTAAAATTAAGAGACCTATAAACATGAACCATTAACAAAATTTCTACTTACTCAATTTATGTTGCAAAATAACCATAAATTAAGATTTTTCAATTCTATTTTTATCTTAAAGTTATTCAATTAGCGTACAAAGTTATATTAACCTAAAAATGATATACTTACAATACGAGTAAACATATATTAATATCCATATTAAGCTTTATATAAAAAGGATTTCGTTGAAGATATGGAACGAAGATAAAATAAAAAGTTAATATTTCATATATTAAGTTGAAATATAAGTTGCCACCAAAGGAAATCAATATAACACTCCTCTAAACTCGTAAAGAAATTGCACATCAAAGATACGAAAGCCACTTTATGACCAATAAGACACGATTCAACGTGATGTTACTCTGAACCTTATACACCCTTTTACATGACAAACTAATTCAGACACGTGTTGGTTAGAAAGGTAGGCAATTTGGGGTAATATTCTAAATCTTGGTGTGGGAAAAACCATTATTTTCGTCGAAAACTTTATTTTAAAGAAAACTTTCCAAATGAGGAAAGCTTGTAAATGGCTGAGCCTTGGAGGTCTATTATTAAACGAGTTACCTTATTAGGCACTATTATAATTGTCAATTAATGCCTTTAACATTAATTTATAAGTTTGTTAATTTTTTAAGTTTGTGTTATGTTTTAGTAATTTGTGAATGTCATATTTTCTGTCTAATTGTCATATTTTCAAAGTATTTCTTGAGTATATTGTAAGTAAACTATACATATATAACTGTATACATTTGAATATTCAAGTGCTTTGGTGTATTACATTGTATTGCTGTAAAATTATACTAGCTTGTGTGTGTTTATTAAAGTTTAAATAATAATTCACAATAGTATGTATATATAAACTATATAAGCGGAATATACAAATTGTGATTGATTGACATAGGTATCTTAAAATAGTTATATAAATATATACGATTTTAGATAATTTGCATACCAATTTTAGCAATTCCGCTCCCAATCAAAATGTTGGCGTCATACTTGGGTGCAGATATCAAGGCGGAGTCTTGCATGCGGCATCGTGCTAATTCAGGGTCACTAGTGCGTGATTTTGATCGTGAGTAGTGTTTGAAGGAGCTTACGAAGATGAGTTAGGTATCAATAATGAATTACATAAATATATTGTAAAAGTGATGAGCGTATAATTTTCTTCATTCATTCTTCTTTGAACGGTGCGTAAAGGATCTCCTCGACTCTTTCCACAACTTCGATGACTGCTTTATTCATTCCTTCAACTTATTCTGCCTGTGTGTCCCTTATTTCTCCAAGCATGAGTTCGATTGCTCTGAGCTTGTTGAAGTAGAATTTGGACTCTTTTGTCCGTTTCTCGGCCAATTTTCTCATTTCTTCTACTTCTCCACTTTTAACTTCCTTGTGTTGTTAGACTTAAGGTTGAGCTGTTTGGCTCTTTTAAACGACTGTAGTTTCTCTGTCTCTGTGTGGTTCTCGGTTGAGTTCCGGTTTCTCGGTGTAGAATGTTTGAACGTTCTTCTGAACGATTGGAGCAGCTGAGTGCTTCTTTCCGAAGCGCGCTTTGGACTGTCGGGCGTCAAAGGGTTAGGTGTAGTCGTAGACGGAGTCGAACCACCACTTGAACCACTGGAGGAACTCGAGGTTGTCCTGGTACTTCCCGTTGGCCAGGCGCTGCACATCCACTACGCGATCAATGTTGTTCTTGAGCAAACAGTCCTGGACGAGCTTCAAGTTCTCAATGCGCTCCCACTCGAGTTATGCGTTCATCTTGGCCTTGGTCATGTTTATCGTGCCTGGATACAACGCATCCAAGCACAAAATATAATGATGGCCAGAAGCACAGTCCTCGACCTTAGCCACTGGCTCACCCAAAAAATCATTCAACCACTTCAATAGTACTACTTTTCCCACGAAGTAACAACCTGACGAATTTCCACCACCAAGAGACATTCAAAAATTGAAGTGGAAATAATAAACTCTTTTTCGTTACAGATCGTTATAAAGAATATTTCACTTCAATTTAACATAATGCAATAAAACAATATATTTTATCATCTATACGACGACAGAGCCTAACTAATAGAATATGTTGAAAACAGCAAAAGACCAAATGTCGAAGAAGATAAAAAACTAGTGATGAGCAACTTAAACTATATAATGACTCAGATTAAGCAGAGCATCAAATGCGAGCTGCTGCAGGATTATAACTACAAAAACTTGCTCAGAAAACAGTCGTTCAAATATAATGTATCGCCAACTCACGTTGTGTAAGTTCAAATATCACAACAATCCGAATTTCTAATTCAATTCGAAAACGGATTCAGCCAAACAAGCGGCTACAAGTTTGTACTAAACATCGTGTGAATATGGTCTTTGATGAATGATTGTAATTAAAGAAATTACTGTTTATGACTTAAATTACTGTTTATGTAGACTTGATGAAATTGAACCTTATCAAAATAAAATATATAATCATACAATATTAATTTATATATTGAGTAGCAAAAATAAATTCACAGGTCGCTAGACCCCAAAATAACATCAACAATTTGAACTTGAGCCAACTTAAGTCTGTCCAAGTTCTGCTTTAAACAGTCGTATCCAAAAACAAGTTACCCCACTCTTTTCCTAACGTTTTGCATCTCGAAGGCCGTAAGCGTCAGGAGAGTCTTGATGGAGTCGAAGTTGCTGGAGTCTTCCTGCACAACTTCGTCCGACCTTGTGCACGCCTCACTCGAGTTCATCTGCTCCATTTCCATGGCGTCTTCCAGAATGGTGCACAATTTTACGGAGTTGCTTTTTATCAACTGTTTATGGGATCTGTTCATTCTGAAGTGGAAAACTCTTTTTCATACAATTGTTAGATGGCATGCAAGCAGAATGAAGGTTGAATATTTTTAAATTCTTGGGTTTAAGACTAATAATTTTAAGCAAAATATCTCTATCTTATGAAATTCGTTACTAAGGAAGAGACAGAATATGATCTAGAATGGTAGTAAAATATAAAATCACAAGTCGGCGATGACGTCTAAAATCTGGAGTTAAGCTCTCTTAATACTGCTTAAATACTGAGCCACGCCGTCGTACTCCTAAACCAGCTAGACGACCCTTCGCTTGGTGTTCTGCACCTCGAAGGACGTCAGGGTGAGCAGGGTCTTGAGCTGCTGGGCCTCGTCGGATTCCATCTTCGCGTGGAAGTCCAGACACGAGTTTTCTCTGGTCCTCATCTCGAACTGCTCGCACTACACATCTTCTGGCTCGCTGCTGCTGTCTTCCTGGATGGTGTCCAGGTGTCCGAGCTACTGCTTAAGGGAAAGCTATTTGTTCATTCTCATCATGTTCTGGAGTGGAGTTTCGTTCTAAAGATGCGTCGGAAACACTGTGTGCAGCAGCTTTGTAAAGTGTATTTTGTTATGTGGATTATAAGTGTTTTAAACAGATATTTGTTGTTTAATCTCTAGCCTTCAAGCGTCTAGCTCCGGAAACGTGTCGGGTTGAGAATATACAATCGTTTAGATTTGTGTATTTAAAAATAGATTATTATATTTATCACTGTTTTTATCTGTAAATTCAATCGGTTCTGAAACTAATCTTCTTTCTCCTTATATTCTCTGTTAGCGTTCTTATACCCAGATTCACATGCGGACGATGAAATCGATCGTCTGGAGCTGGCTTTCTTGGATGATGGCGATGTTCTGCTTCACGCAGTCGAAGCTGTAGGCCAGCAGGTTGACTCTTTTCTTCACGTTCTGGACTTCGAACAGCGTCAGCCGAAGCAGCGTCTTCAGCTGCTGCGCGCCTTCTTCGAGCTGGAAGTCTTCGAGCGAGTTCTCTGGTGTGAGTGAACTAACTGAAATCTCCTCCGTATCGTATTCCTACGAGTCTTCTTCGATAGTGCTCAGATACCTGCAGTGGCGCTCCATGAACAAATTCTTCTCTTTTCGTTTCATGTTTCTAATTGGAGTGAAAGCATTGCGGAAAGTGACGTTTGTGTGTTTTGCAGGTTAGTAGGAAAAAATAGTTATAATATCATTTTGGGTACATAACAGAAAGATACAACAAAATTATATATTTAGGAACTTGGTGAATACTAACCAATAGTTATAATATGCAGAAATTATAATTAAATGTAGGCTACCTTTGTCTTTTAACAAACAGTTTTATACAACTTTAATATACCATAGAACTTGGGATTCTTAATTCTTATCATAGCAGATATCTACTACACAAATAAAATCACATGTCCGCAGAACCTAAAATATCGTCGATGATGGAAACCTAACCTGCCTGAATGGCGTTCATGCTCTGCTTCAGGTGGTCGGCGCTGGATATAAGCTGCACGACCCGCCTCTTTACGTTTTGCATCTCGAAGGAGGTGAGCCTGATGAGCGTCTTCACTTCCTCTAATTCAGATAGTTTCTTGGTTTCTTCGCAGGAGCCTTCTCTGGTCTGGATATAAAAACTATATATAACTGAAAACACCAATTTTATGAAATTTCGTGCAATCTTTCATATTAAAATTTCTTCTGGTAAAACGACCTGCGAGCTGTAATAAAAATCTACTTCAAATAAACTGAAAACACTTTCGATACAATTGTAAAATTAATAATGAATCGAGAAAATCATTAATTAATCAGATTACGATTATCAGTGCTTAAATTATTATAAGTAGTGTGTATATACGTTATATAAGCAAGAATACAATTTATATTCCGAAATGATATATTATTCTTTGTTTGAAGACATAGTTGAAATAGATGGCCAACATTAATTTTCAAAACTAAATTAATAAATACTATCAATATAAACAAGTATCAAACAACAAAATTCACTCTTCTTTACTATATTGGGTCAGGTTCAAGGTAAGTTCCTTGATCTCTTGATCGTATCTTCTGCTTGCGAAGATCCATTACACCAAACACGATGTAACGGTCACCAGGGAGAATGAGTGGAAGATCTTAAGTTAAGATGGCTTGATGAGGGAGATTATGGCTTGTTTACCAGAATAGACACCAGCTTCGTAGACCATGTATGCTATAACAACGAAGATCAACAAAACAAAAGAAAAAATCAAATAATTAATCTGGTGTTGTAATCCGGATATGTCAGTCAGTTTTTATGTTTGAGTCGTGTATTGGATTGATTCTTTGACTCTATTTACCATTTATACTGGTGTGGAATATTCACCCAACAAATATTCATAATTTAGTTGGGTGTAGTGCAATGTTTACTGTCTAAATTATATTTATTATTTGATTTAAACTTAGAAATGATATATTCTAATTTCACATGTATTGAAGAACGTTTTTCGGGTATTTACACACTTTATATTATATATTCGTGTTCCTGATGATATCAGTAAACATTTTTTCACTCCTTTTAAAGGTTTGGTCTCTGTAACTCTATGAAACAGTATGCAATTAATATTAAAGACCAAATAATTCTGTCTTATCTGGACGACACAGAGAATGAATCCAAGAGGATTTTGCTTGTTTGACATTTTTTGAAACAGAAAACAGCCTGAAAACAACGATTTTTTAAATATCCGTTGACAAAGTTGATGATAGTTTGGGGTTCGCTATTAAATTTAGTATCGTGGTCTCAGTTGAAATGAATAACGATTAAGGAGACAAACCTAAAATCGTCACTATTTGGTGTTTTCGTCACTTTTTTTTTATAATGATTTCTCAAGTGTGTGAGTTCACAAATATTATTTCTATTGCTATGTCGGGAGTTTCCCTCAAAATTAAACTTAAAATCACTATTGTATCGTCAACGGTTATCAAATTTTTATTCTCTCTCCTTAATCGTTATTCAATCAGGGTAATCCCGGAACAACCTGTTTAAGAGCGATTGCCGAGCTCTCATACCACCTAGTTAGGTGAACTTTTAAAATCGCTGTTTTTGGCCTCTTTTCTCCTTTAAATAATTATAATCTGGCTGAGCCTTCCAACCAAGTTATCAGAAGGCTCTAGAGCAAGCGAATTTATTTAGGTTTTTAATCTTGTTTGGTTATCTGAAAGTTACTTTGGAGACCAAATCCATCAAAGGAGTGAAAATATTGATTTCTCTCAGAAATTTACTGATATCACCAAGAACATAAATATATAATAATAAGTACTGCAGACTCTCGAAGATAGCCACTACCCCGAATCTCGGTTAAAGAACTAACTTTGGTCCCATAGACTCTCAGTTAAAGACTCAACGAAGTATCGGGCACTATAACCGAATTAAAAGGATACTTTAACCGAACGAAAAGGTGTTTTTAAGTGAGATTAATTCTAACATTTTTTATTTTAAATTTCTTCCATATATGATAATATATGGCTTTCACTCCTTTACTTTCAATTATGAACAAGGAAAGAAGCGAGAAGAGAAAACAATAACTTCATCATTAGCTAAGCTTGTTGAAGATGACCACAGTTAGGTGATCAAACCGGTTTCAAGTTGAAGCTTCGTTTTTTGTTAACTCGAATCTATGTTTAGAAGATTCTTGGAACTAGTACCCAACATCGGGAGTTGAAGCCCATTTCCATTAATGTGCAGCATAAAGAAAAAATTGCGCTCTATTAATTAATTTTCAACAACAGCGATTTCAAATGAATCGATTTATTCATGTGAGGTTTATGTTTAATAAGATTGTTTATTTGTAAATATAATTCAAAACGTAATAACAAATGAGATAATTAATTAATCTCATGATATCAAAACTAAAATCAGTTAAAGACACCAGTTCGGAGGCTATTGGTGAGAGTAGTCTATTAACGAGATTTGGGGTAGTGGCTATCTTCGAGAGTCTGCAGTATCTAAATGCCTGAAAAATGAACTTCAAGACATGTATAATTTCTTTAGTATCAATATAAACAAGTATCAAACAACAAAATTCACTCTTCTTTACTATATTGGGTCAGGTTCAAGGTAAGTTCCTTGATCTCTTGATCATATCTTCTGCTTGCAAAGATCCATTATACCAGACACGATACAACGGTCATCAGGGAGAATGAGTGGAATATCTTAAGTTAAGACGGCTTGATGAGGGAGATTATGGCTTGTTTACCAGAATAGACACCAGCTTCGTAGACCATGTATGCTATAACAACGAAGATCAACAAAACAAAAGAAAAAATCAAACAATTTATCTGGTGCTGTAGTCCAGATATGCTCGGATACTTTATTTATTCGACAGGATAAAATTGATTACTTTTCATATGTGAAGTGGTATAATTCAATTTTTGGATCAGAATATATAATAATATCAAAATATCGTCTTTTACGTTATTCTTAAGATGAAAAAAAGAAAATTGATTTGATTTAAACTGAAAAATGTAAACACACAGATATCAAGCTAAATGACATAAATTTTAATTATGGTAAAGTTATGTACTCTTTCTCAATTCGATTTAAACCTAACTTTTGCATTGTAACTAAAATTATTGTCATTATGCTTATTTTAACATGAAACATTATATTATCATTTTTCAAGCTTGTCCCAACTTATTTTTTAATTGAACCTCATATATAAAATGATTGGAGAAAACAAAATTATGGGAAATAAATTATATTTTGAAACCAATCTCAGTAACTTTGGCTGACGACCTTCATGAAGACTGATTCCAAGCTGGTTTGGTTGAGGCCCCAGTCGCAGATACCGCTTTCGAGGTCCTTGACGAGTCCTTCCATCTTTCCGAATAACTCGGATATGACGACATTTTCTGGGATGATGTACACCAGACTGCCTTGGTAGCAGCTAGCTAAAACCAATCCCTAACCGATTTCCTTCATAATCTTCTGGTGAGCAACTTGTTCTCCCTTTGAACTGAGGTAAACGGAGCCGACGTAAACTGGATCGGCCTTCATTATCTTCTCCTTGTCAACGCAAATTGTTAATTAGTAACCTGATCCGAACTTCTTTTGTAAGCCGGCTGCTGTTCCAATGCACCTGATCTTTCCTTCGGCCATGATCGCGATTCTGGTTGATAAGCACTCGGCTTCCTCCATGGCGTGGGTGGTGAGTAAAACGGCTCTTCCTTGTCTGGCTTTGATGATAACGTTCCAAAGTTGTCTACGAGTGGCAACGTCTAAACCGGATGATGGCTCGTCGAAAATAAGAACTTTTGGCTTGGAGCAGAGGGCGATGGAAATAGATAAACGACGCTTCATACCACCAGAAAGTGACTTAGAAGCTTGATTTTATTGCTTGGTTAATTCAACTGCTTCGAGTAAATCGGAAATGTGCTCTTCTTGGATGGACTTGTGGACACCCTTAATGCGCGCGTAGAATCTTAAATGTTAACGGATGCTCATGGTTGGATACAAAATATCGAACTGTGGGCAAACACCAAGGTTGGTTTAGATGTATTACTGAGAACGTCTGTCATTGATGGATTTACCGCAAATGTAAGCTGTTCCGTTAGTTGGCTTGAAGAGCATACAAAGCATGTTGATTTGAGAGGTCTTTCCGCATCCGTTAGCTCCTAATAAACAAAGGCATTCGTTTTCACCGACGGTGTAGTAAACTCCACGAACGGCGTGCTTGGCTGGGGTGTATCTGGTAGCTGGGTAAGTCTTTCTGAGGTTTAGAAGTCTGACCAATGGGATCTAGCCGTTTGAAGCGGCAAGACCTTGGATGGTAAGTTGCTTTTCAGTAGCAAGATCTGGATCTCTGATGGACATCTTGTTCTGGTGTTTGTACTCCTTTTGGATCTTTCTTTGCATGTTGTTGTTTCCAGATTGAGATGGGTGAGAAAGCTCAGAACCGGTGGTCGTGTTGTCTTTTCCTCCCTTCAAGTAATCGAAAGTGGTTGAAGAGGTGCCTCCTGATTGAGAAACGTCGTCTTCATCAACTTCGTTCTGCTCAGACTTGTGACGTTCTTCACTAACGAATTGATCGATTTCAGCTTGAGATACTGTGGTCGCCAAGCCAACTTTGATTTCAAAAAATACTAACTATTTCAAAACTACTAGTATAAAATTAACTATATACTAACCAAAACCCCCAAACCCAACCAAACAACAAAAAAACACAACCCACCCCCACCCAAAACAAACACCAAAAACCAACCACAAAAAAAAACACCAACAAAAAACCAAACAAAAAACAAACACAAAACCACCAACCAAACAAAAAAAACCAAACAAAAACAAAACACACCCACCAAAACCAAAACCCAACAACAACACAAACACACAAAACACCAAACACCAAAAAACCACCACCCACACACCACCCCACAACAACAACACAACAAAAACCCAAACAACACACACAAACAAACCCAAACCAACACACAACAAAACAAACAACCAAACAAACCAAACAAAACCACAACAACACAACCACAACACCCAAAACAACCAAAACCACACAAACACACAACCAAAACCACCCAACCAAACAAAAAAAAAACAAACACAAACAACACAAACCAACAACCCACACCACAACACCCAACCCCCCCCAAAAAAAAAAAAAAAACCCAAAAAAAAAAACAAAAACAAAACAACCAAAACAAAACAAAAACAAACCACACCACAGTATTAACAAGATTCTTGGATGGACAAACATTTGACCAACAGCCCAGAACGCGGAAGCCCAAGTGATTTCGACAAAGATTCTTCTGGCGTTAACGCTGGCTCTTTCATAAAGTGATTGAAGGAAGAACAATGGGTGTTCTGGAATACCATTACGTCTTGGAGTAATTCTATCAATGTAGATGGAGAGGAAGGCGTAAACTACAAGAGCGATGAAACCAAGCATTATGGCCCAAGCGACTTCATAACCAACATCAGCGGTCATGGAACCATCAGAAACTTTTGAAAGTTTGAAGTAGAGGGATTCGCTGAGATAATTGTTTGGATTTTGGGTGATGATAAGTCCGTTAACCATGGCCATAGCAACGATTGGGGCCATACCTGGAATGAGAGCATACCACATGCTGATAGTTCTATCAACAACGCTTGCATCGTACATGTTACTAACCCATGAAATACCGACAACTGCTTCAACTAAGATGATGAATATGGAAAGAATTGATGAAATTCTACCAGAATCGGTGAATGAAGATAAGAGTTGGGAAAGAAGTGGGATGTTGAGGACAAAGAGCATTCCGAATAGGAACCAGATTCCCCAGTAGGTGTGGGAAATGAATTCCATTCCAGAAATGGCGCAGCCGCCCATGATGACGCCGAACATGACCAAACCAATTACCAATTAATACACAAGATCAGCGAGGTAACGTGGATAGTATCTGAGACCCATCATTTGTTGTAAGCTGAGCAATCCGTCACCTTTTTCTTGTGACATTTGGTAGGCGAATAAAGTTACTAGTAAGTAGAATGCGATTGGGATCAGAACTGTTGAGAAAATGGGTGTGAATGGGTCAGCGCCTTGGTCTTGGTACAGTTCCCAGAATTATTTTTAGTAACCTTTAACGCTTGCTGGTTCGGAGCCAACTTGTGGTTCGAATGTGTTTCTGAGGAAGGTTTGATACAGGAAGTACTGGGTTCCGCCAAGGTGGTTGAAGTTGGAGAGGCTGTATGACATTTGCGTTTGGTGCGAGCTGTATGAAGATAGTATGTACTTGTAACCGACTTCGTGAACTTTTGGAGCGAGTAATTTGTTAATTGGGAAGTTCAGATAAGAGAAGTTAACCGCTGAGGTGTAGAGTCTCTCGTGCTTGTCCCACTTGAATTAATTGGTTAAATTGTAGTCGTTAATTGTGAACGTGAATTCGGTTTCCTGAACTTTTTTAACCTTGAAGCTGTTTTCAACGGCGTTGAGTAATTTCTCGGTGAACGAGAGCTTCTTGGTTGGCTGCTTGTGCTCAGCGTCGATGTCTTAAGCCATTAGTTCGTAGAGGGTGTTGTTAACGGCCTCGTCGAGCTGTTCGAAGGTGGTGTACTTAGGCTTGCAGGCGTCAGTGGTGCAGCTGAGGTCGTCAATGGTTGCGAATGGGATTTGTGACTGGGTGATGGAGCAGTTGATGTTCTCTGGGATCGCATACTGGGCTCTAAGTTGTGCTTTCTCGTTGTTTGCGGTCCATTTTCTATCAGCGGCGCCGATGAAACCGGTTCCCTGAGCGTTTTCTGGCAAATTACCGAAGAATTTGATAGTGTCGGCACTCACATTGGTGGTTAAAGTGAAGTGCATGTGGTGGTTGATATTTTCAGGTTAAGACTCAATTGGCATCGGATTTGGTATCATTTCCGAAGAATTGTTGTCAATTGGCTTGTACTGGTGCTCGTAGAAAGTGTGCAGCCAGCCGACCAAAACGACAAACAAAACTGACACAATGAAGCAACCAATCATACCAAAAGGAGATTGCGCTAACAAAGTCCAATTTTTAACCGTCACCGCTTGGAATTGACGCGGCTTCATCGGAGGCATCTTGAAATGCTAATCCAAAGTACGCTGATTGGACATTAAATTGGAAGCGGAAAAAAGTATAGGAAGCCTAAATGACACATATACAAAAATACGCACAAATTCTTTCAAAATTCCATTCCATTATTGTCTTTTAATTCCATTAATGTTTACACATTGAGTTGCATTTAAAATATTATCTATAGATTATTAATTAATATGATGGTCTTTAATAGTATATATTTTATTTGAATTAGATAAAGGTAATCATATGAAAAATAACTTGTTGCATGAACCTAGTTATTTTTGGTTCATTTAATATTGCTATAAGCTTTAAATTTAGTGAGTTTGCAAGTATACTGTTACATATACATTATATTTTCAGTATTTTATTTTTTACAGGTTATTGTTACAGGTTTTTATTGTTACAGGTAATTGAAAATGGTTATTGATATGAAATATTATTTAACATCAAGAAAATATATTCCACTCTTCATTCAAAGATGATGTAAAATCTAAATAGTGCAATTGATGAATTTGTAAGCCATATAAGTAATTCAGAATAACTTATAATAAATAAATAACAAAAATAAATAAAAGAATTATATGTAGATTAATAAAATATAATAAGAGTTTAAGAGTTACTTAAGAACGATAAACCAGAAAAATTAACATTTTTAAATATTGAAAATATTCCTATAATAATAAATTCAACAGTAAAAGAAATAGTAATACTAAAAAATGCAGCGGTATTAAAATAATCCGAATACAAATCAATAAACATTGAAAATACTCAGTTCACAAGCCTTAAAGTGTTGCGTTTCTAAACTGTACTATGTTTCGGTTAAATAGATCTGTCTTTTGTTTAAAAATTAGTAAAATTTACTTAATTATAAGAGTTAAGTATTGACAATCACAAATGCACAATATCTGATTTAACTCATTTGTAGTTTTTAACAACGTTATAAAAGTTAAACATGAGAAATAGTGGTTTAACGAACTTAGACATACTTGTACCGTGTTCTAATTTAATAGAATGCAATATTCAAGATACAATCAACAATAATAATTAATAATGCAAACTAAAAGATGGAAATATGTATATATTAAATCAATAGCTTATGAATATTGATGTTGTATAAAACATATAAATTAATAATCTAGAAATTAGAAGTTGTCCAAACATAGTTACGAAATTTTGTAGCCATTCTCTCAAAATTCTATCTATTATTGATTGCAAGTTAAAGCAAATAGATCTTAAAGACTTGATAAACCTAGAAGTTCTAATTCTTCAAGATTATCAAATTAACTAAGATAGCCTCAATTTACAGAGTATCACTAAATTGAAAAAACTTTAAGATATATAAATCAGCGGGTACAATGTTGATATAATGCCGTTATAGTTTTGTCACAATCTTATAAATATATAGTATAACAGATGTTTAAACATTGATCCATAACTGATTTGTAAATCAATAAAATAATTAACCATCACGTTTTGTGATATAAACAGCATCAATCTTCAACAATTTTAAGAACTTGAAGAGCTAACTTTAGAAGATAATTATAAATATGGTGATAATAAAGTTTAAAAAATTAAGCTTGTCACTAATTTAATGCACTGTTCTAAATTATAAAAATTAAATGTTGGTAAATGTTGGTAAGTTGATATTATTCCATTATTAATTACACTCACAAATATCGATGCGAGACTACCACGTATTTATAACGATATTGACTATTTTAAAACACTGTATAATTTGAATAAATTAGAATAAGTAAAAATTTCGGAAAGGTCTTTGTTAATACCTTAAAATGACAAATTAATTGTAGATGATTACCAATTAAATCTATTACCATTTATCAATATTTTTGATATTCAAAAGCTGGAACTTCACAATTGTAAAAATATCCCATAATTTTAAAGCGATCTAATTAAAGATATATCTATAAATAGCTGTATGATTCAAAATATGAAACTATTTCATTTTAAAAACCTGGAAAATCTCAAAATTAGTTATTAAGATGGTACATACAATGGTAGATTTTTCAAGCGTTATTAAAGTAGACACGATATGACTATCTTGTAATAATTAAAACAACTAAAATATTTAACTAAAATTTAACTTAATACGTGCTAGTTAATAGATATTGAGTTTTTAGGGTAACTAACAAATTTAAAAGAATTGAATCTAAAAAATAATGATATAATTTATTTAGATCCACTGGAAAAGTTAACATAACTCATGGAACTCGATGTAAGTTATAATTAAATCACAGATTTTACAGCAATATAAGAACACCCAAATTTCTAGATATATTATATAGATAATTAAGAAAAATCATCAAAAATTGAACTAAAAATGGCTTATAGGATGCGAATTATAAATACTCCAATAACTTTGTTAAATAAGATAAACGGTTAACGCCGTCGTTTAAAATAAAATATAAGCAGAATGACTTAGGATACATATGAACGGTAAAGAGAAATAATCAACAATTCCGTTTATTTTAGTAACACAACAGCCTAAATATTTTCTCGCTTAATTAATGTTGAAAGCTTACAGTGATCGAAATATATAAATGAGTTTTATAAATCTTATAAATAGTATTGTTTTCAATAAATTTTAATTATTAAAGTGGCTCATACATAGCATTATTTTTGTATTTTAATAATTTAGTAAACCAATTTCACTTCAATGTCAGCTCACCAATCTTTATACATAATTTTGTCGAGCTTGTACACGTTCATACTGATTTTGGCCATAATATCTAACAATTCGTCTCGTTTGCGTATTGTTCCGCGTATGGATCGTGGGCGTGTAATAGCAAATTTTTGTTCTTGTATTTATGCTGTTTTGATTCTGATAATATCCATTTCAGGTGTGAATTTGAGTGCGTCTGCGTCTTCATCGAAGCGGAATACGTATATTGGTTTGTTCATAGTGTACGAGGCTTTTCAGACCATTCATCAGTCTGTGTAGAATTTTGTGATTGCCACTCATTTTGATTCTATTCGGTTCTAGTAAAATCAGCTTAATCCGTAAATAGGCAAAACTTTGACTCAGTTTGACGCGCATTTCTTCGGCTTGAATATTTTTTACTTCATTGGGATTCCAGTTTCTTTCTGTGTATTAGCTAATGTGCTTTAGTTTTTCGTGTTTGAGGATTCTGAGTTGAAAACCACGACGAGGACCACTTCGCGCGTGTGCATCTCCAACGATCTTGCTAATTTCTGCGTGTCATATATCGGCATGATCCCAGTTATGGTTTTTAACATCATTTTGTCGGTAAAAGCGGTGATTTACGCCCTGAATTCGAAGGCCACTAACAAAATTTACAAGCAGAAGCAAATTAAATTTATGTTCTCCTTCTCAGTCATTTACACTTTAATAAATGCCGTTAAATTCGTTTTCTTCGCGAAAATGGACGCGAATGTTCACAAAATAAAATTCGTTGTGCTGGAGTTTGCGTCCGATATTCTGCCACTGGTCTGGTTCCAGATCGTTCAACTTGTTGTAAATGTTCGGGAGCGGGTCAAATTCGAAAACGAGGACTGAGTTTAATAATTATTTTAATTTGAATTTAAATTAATTAATGTCAAATAAAATTTTCTGTTTGCTTTTTTTTTCAATTAGATTTATCGAACATTTACACTAACTTGCAGCATAGTTTGTTACACACTTACTCTTATGATTTCTAATAATATATAACTTAACAACAGAAACTTTGTGCTGCTAATGTTCACAGAAAAAAGGGTTTTAATTATATATTTGTATAGAATATTAAAAAATATCCTAATATTAACTAAAATAAATTTAAAGGACTAATAGTGAAGAAACTTTTTGATTATTAAATTATCTATTAATTAATATTAATACTATCTAGAATTTCAATTATTTATAATAAAGTGGTTAAAATCTTTCAAGGCACGCTCTAGTACAAGTAATTAATATTAATACTAACTATGGTGGTTTTTCGTACGCATTTGCGTTTCCCTAATACTAATTATAAAACTATAAATAACTATAACTGTATATATTACGTATATATGTTCAGTTGCTTGATATTTAACAGTTATGTTAATTGAACAACTGTTATTTAATAATCGCGGTCAAAATATTTGCGAGTTCAAGGTCTAAAAATGCACAATTGTAGATATAAATCAAAATAACGTTAAGCTTGTCAGTACTCCACCACATTTTGATCAATTTTTGTCAATTTAAACACAGTAATTTAGTAATATCACCTTTATATTGTTTAAACTAGGGGTGGTTTTGGTGCGAACCAAACAAATTGCGAACCAAAATAAATTTTGCACCAAAATTATTATTTGCGAACCAAAGACGAACTACGTTCGCAAAATGGTTCCTGCGCACCAAAATTTAAAATGCGAACCAATTGCGAACCAAAACCACCCCTAGTTTAAACTGCTATATTAAGGTTTAAATAAATCAGATAATACAGTAAATACATTTTCTGATTTTTAAGTTTTTAGTGAAAATAGTCAGATTTCTTTCATTTTATTAGTGGAGTGGAAATACTGACAAGCTTTTAACATTATTCCGTTTCAAATTAATTAATAACATAAATTAAACCTCTTAACTCAACTAATTTTAGACCGCAAAAATACTTTAACAGCTGTTTAATTAAATACTCGCGAGCTACAAAAAGAATCAACCTCTTCAAATATATTGAAAACACTTATGATATAATTGTAAAATTAATAATGAATCAAGAAAATCATTTACTACATTACCTCGAATACAGACCACCACCCCTGTTCACTTACAGACCCCCTGGCCTTTTTCAAAAAATAGGCAGAGGGTCTATAACTGAGAGCAAATCTGGTTGATTTTGGTTTATATCTTGCATCAGATTTGGTTTTCCATTTCAGTTACAGACCCCTTTTCTTAAAATATTCTTCAAATATCAACAAATATTTGAATTTTTGCTATTTTTATGTATATAACGACTTAAATAGTATTATATATTGGAGATTGTTAAGTTTCCTCGTTTATATTTGGCTTAAAACACGTTAAAATCAATACTATTTAATCAATTAAATTTCAAAGCATTTCAGTTACAGACCCTAAATACAATTCACTTATAAACCCTTTTATTAATAAAAATCAAAAGGGTCTGTAACTGAGCACTTTTGGGGTCTGTAAGTGAATAGGGGTGGTGGTCTGTATTCGAGGTAATGTAGTACTATTTTATGATTTGAATTTATTAATTAATGTTAAATAAAATGACTCACTTAACTGTAAAGCCAAACCAAAAGACGATTAAAATTCAAAATATAAGATAATCGACGATTAAAACGATTATTAATTTAATCGTTAGTCAACGATTGATTACTTCTTATATCTATACACAGATTTTCACTACATTGTAAATCATTGAGTACAATTAGGAGAACTAAACAATATTATTACTATTCCAAGCTAGTATTTTACAATAATCGAAGATTAGTTCCACATCGAATTTATTGTGGAACTAAATTATTCATCTTTCTAGAAGTAAGATATAAAATAGCTATATTAATACCCGTCAGTTAAATTATCATATATAGTGCTACTAATTATACCCCACTTTATAGGTTCAACTTTACATTTAAACTCAAATTTACTTGTTACAATTTAGAATCGATTTTCACCAGTTATTATAAATTCAACTTGGAATCTGATATAATACAACTTGTTAGTTAATATTTATTATAAAACCCGGCTATCTTCTTATCAATATAAACTCGTACAACGCATAGTATAAAAAACTGACAGTCGATGTTACAATTGCTTGAAATTATGGAATACGGAAAAAAGAAAATATAACCGTAATAAATATCCCACTCACTTAACTTTTGTTTATACTAGTTTGGTCTTCTGTACAGGAACTGTAAGTTCACGCGAATGATCATTAGTTTTAGATACACCTATGTACGTTAGGCGCACCTCCGCAGCCAAGGCAACCAACGACTCGGGTACAAGCATCCAGGGGCGTAACGCGGCTGCTTCGTGCAAGCCGATTTATACAGAATCCACCTGGGTCGTACCATCTGCGTTTCTAAGAAAGCAATGGAGCGGTTGCCGCTTTCCAATCCTGAAGGCTCGTTGATGGCATGCCCTTAGCCATACCGATCCTTGACGGCAGCTCAGCACTTTGAACCGGGGGATTTTACCTTCCGCAACCGATTTGGCTGAGCCACATCTCATTGAAGTGGGATGCGGCGAGGAACGAGAAGCGCAACCGAATGAACCCATCATCGATCACACTAAACAAAGCTGGTATTCCAGCAATGCCTCTTCAGCTCTAACGTCGGACGCCGAGCCAAATCGTTCCAACCAAATCGTTCTAACCGTAATAATAATTGCAATATTGATTAAAGTGGAAATACAAACTATTTTGTTGTGCAGATAGTAAGTAGTATAATTTCACTTCAATTTAACATAATGCAATAAAACAACATATTTTATCATCTATACGACGACAGAGCCTAACTAATAGAATATGTTGAAAACAGCAAAAGACCAAATGTCGAAGAAGATAAAAAACTAGTGGTGAGCAACTTAAACTATATAATGACTCAGATTAAGCAGAGCCTCAAATGCGAGCTGCTGCAGGATTATAACTACAAAAACTTACTCAGAAAACAGTCGTTCAAATATAATGTATCGCCAACTCACGTTGTGTAAGTTCAAATATCACAACAATCCGAATTTCTAATTCAATTCGAAAACGGATTCAGCCAAACAAGCGGCTACAAGTTTGTACTAAACATCGTGTGAATATAGTCTTTGACGAATGATTGTAATTAAAGAAATTACTGTTTATGACTTAAATTACTGTTTATGTAGACTTGATGAAATTGAACCTAACCAAAATGAACAAATAACATAAATAATGTAATTATAATATATTTATGGATATAATATAACAAAATAAATTCACAGGTCGCTAGACCCCAAAATAACATCAACAATTTGAACTTGAGCCAACTTAAGTCTGTCCAAGTTCTGCTTTAAACAGTCGTATCCAAAAACAAGTTACCCCACTCTTTTCCTAACGTTCTGCATCTCGAAGGCCGTAAGCGTAAGGAGGGTCTTGATGGAGTCGAAGCTGCTGGAATCTTTCTGCAACACTTCGTCCGACCGGGTGCATGCCTCGCTCGAGTTCATCTACTCCATTTCCATGGCGTCTTCCAGAATGGTGCACAATTTTACGGAGTTGCTTTTTATCAGCTGTTTATAGGATCTGTTCATTCTGAAGTGGAAAACTCTTTTTCATATAATTGGTAGACGGCATGCAAGCAGAACGAAAGGTTAAATATTTTTAAATTCTTGGGTTTAAGCATTATAATTTTAAGCAAAATATCTCTATCTTATGATATTCGTTACTAAGGAAGAGACAGAATATGATAATGAATGGTAGTAAAATATAAAATCACAGGTCAGCGATGACGTCTAAAATCTGGAGTTAAGCTCTCTTAATACTGCTTAAATATTGAGCTACGCCGTCGTACTCCTAAACCAGCTGGACGACCCTTCGCTTGGTGTTCTGCACCTCGAAGGACGTCAGGGTGAGCAGGGTCTTGAGCTGCTGGGCCTCGTCGGATTCCATCTTCGCGTGGAAGTCCAGACACGAGTTTTCTCTGGTCCTCATCTCGAACTGCTCGCACTACACATCTTCTGGCTCGCTGCAGCTGTCTTCCTGGATGGTGTCCAGGTGCCCGAGCTGCTGCTTGAGGGAAAGCTTTTTGTTCATTCTCATCATGTTCTGGAGTGGAGTTTCGTTCTAAAGATGCGTCGGAAATACTGCGTGCGGTAGCTTTGTAAAGTGTATTTTGTTATGTGGTTTTTATGTATTAAACAGATATTTGCTGATTAAACTCTTGTCTTAAGCGTCTAGCTCCGGAAACGTGTCGGGTTGAGAATATACAATCGTTTAGATTTGTGTATTTAAAAATAGATTATTTAACTTTATCACTGTTTTTATCTGTGGAATCAATCGGTTCTGAAACTAATCTTCTTTCTCCTTATATTCTCTGTTAGCGTTCTTATACCCAGATTCACATGCGGACGATGAAGTCGATCGTCTGGAGCTGGCTTTCTTGGATGATGGCGATGTTCTGCTTCACGCAGTCGAAGCTGTAGGCCAGCAGGTTGACTCTTTTCTTCACGTTCTGGACCTCGAATAGCGTCAGCCGGAGCAGCGTCTTCAGCTGCTGCGCGCCTTCTTCGAGCTGGAAGTCTTCGAGCGAGTTCTCTGGTGTGAGTGAACTAACTGAAATCTCCTCCGTATCGTATTCCTACGAGTCTTCTTCGATAGTGCTCAGATACCTGCAGTGGCGCTCCATAAACAAATTCTTCTCTTTCCGTTTCATGTTTCTAATTGGAGTGAAAGCATTGCGGAAAGTGACGTTTGTGTGCTGTGCAGGTTAGTAGGAAAAGATAGTTATTATATCATTTTGGGTACATAACACAAAGATACAACAAAAGTAATATATTTAGAAACTTGGTGAATACTAACCAATAGTTATAATTAGCAGAAATTATAATTAAATGTACGCTACCTTTGTCTTTTAACAACCAGTTTTATACAACTATAATATACCACAGAAACTATGATTCTTAATTCTTACCATAACAGATATCTACTACACAAATAAAATCACATGTCCGCAGAACCTAAAATATCGTCGATAATGGAAACCTAACCAGCCTGAATGGCGTTCATGCTCTGCTTCAGGTGGTCGGCGCTGGATATCAGCTGCACGACCCGCCTCTTTATATTCTGCATCTCGAAGGAGGTGAGCCTGATGAGCGTCTTCACTTCCTCTAATTCAGATAGTTTCTTGGTTTCTTCGCAGGAGCCTTCTCTGGTCTGGAGTATCGCGGAGTCCACTTCTTCCGTCTCGCGGTCGTCTTCGTAGATCGTGCACAGATTCGCGATTTTCACGTTTCTGGCGTGCTGGCTGTTTCTGGTCATATTCTGGAGTGGGGAGTTTATTTACAGATACATTTGCATTCAAGGTAAACAGAAGAAAGAGTTTTAGAAAAAACGTCATCAAAAACTGTTGACCCAATTGAAACAGAAAACACCTTTCAAAAAGTTGTTTTTGTTGAGAAGCGTTTATTCTCTGGATTGATAGACATGGTAATTATTCAATACTATAAAAACTATATATAACTGAAAACACCGATTTTAAGAAATTTCTTCTACCATCTTTCTTCTTATAATTTCTTCTGGTAAAACGACCTGCGAGCTGTAATAAAAATCAACTTCAAATATATTGAAAACACTTTCGATATAATTGTAAAATTAATAATGAATCAAGAAAATCATTAATTAAACAGAATACGATTATCAGTGCTTAAATTATTATAAGTAGTGTATATATACGTTATATAAGCAAGAATATAATTTATATTCCGAAATGATATATTATAGTTTCTACAAGTATGAAGACATAGTTGAAATAGCTGGTCAACATTAATTTTCAAAACTAAATAAATAAATAGTATCAATATAAACAAGTATCAAACAACAAAATTCACTCTTCTTTACTATATTGGGTCAGGTTCAAGGTAAGTTCCTTGATCTCTTGATCGTATCTTCTGCTTGCGAAGATCCATTGTACCAAACACGATACAACGGTCACCATGGAGAATGAGTGGAAGATCTTAAGTTAAGATGGCTTGATGAGGGAGATTATGGCTTGTTTACCAGAATAGACACCAGCTCCATATACCATATACGCTATCACGATGAAGATTAATAAAACAAAAGACATGATCAATGAATTTATCTGGTGCTGTAATCCGGAAGTGTCAGTCAGTTTTTATGTTTGAGTCGTGTATTGGATTGATTCTTTGACTCTATTTACCATTTATACTGGTGTGGAATATTCACCCAACAAATATTCATAATTTAGTTGAGTGTAGTGCAATGTTTACTGTCTAAATTATATTTATTATTTGATTTAAACTTTGTTATAAACAGTAACTAAAATATAAGATATACATACTGTATGTATACAATTACAATTTTTATAATATATGTATATACTTAAACAAAATAATTGTAAATAGAGGAGAACACAAACCATATTATTCCCATAACATTAAAAATAAAAAGACTCGCTTATTTATGGTGAGTTTCAACATCAACTAGACTAATTTTTAAAACTCATTTGACGTGATAAAAATTGTAAATACATAGTTTCACTTTCGTAAGTCTCACTCTTATGAATCAATTTAGATTTGAACTTGTCTCTTTAGATTGATGTATGTCACGACAAACATATTAGTGAGTTCGTGGCCATTTAAATCTCGTTTATAATATAATTTATAATTTCAATAAGAAAAGAAGTAATCTAAAGGTTGAAATACAAGAAATATCTTATAAGTAGTTAATCGAATCATTTGACGTCAGTACTCACACGTACACACTCCACGTTTGATAATGAACAAAAAACGTAACATTTGAGAGAGTTTAATGATGATAATTTATTTAGATGTAATAATCCATCAGAAACTATTATAATATTTAAGTTTCAGGAATAAAATCATAACAGTTTGTATTGTTTGAATTGTTAACGAATGATTTTAATTCAATGTTAAAATTTGGTTAATGATTTAGGTGAAGTGATGATTTCTAAATTAAAACTAAATTAAAAAGTTTTTTAATTTAAAAAATGGATGACTCAAGGAGCAAACGGTTATAAATAACTAGGTCTCAAATTTAAACGGAGAGAATCAAAAGATTTAAACTCTGGTTCGTAATTTTATATTTAAACAGTCAATTTAATTAAATGCTAGATTTATCCACTAATAGTAATTATTCTATATGCAACTTATGTATCTATTATCTATTATTGCTTACATTTATCAGAATAATAGTTATATACATTTAGATTATTACTTTTTTAAAAATTAGGCATTGACAATTACTAATTTATACAAATGAATCACAATGTTGAAAATCTATTCAAAAAATTTTAAGCAGAATATATTCACTAAAATGATTTTAATAAAGACAAACAATAAAACCACTTCGGATGGGTCTTTGTGAATCGATAGCAGACATAGATTCTGAGTCTAACTTCAGTCTACCGATTATATAACTGGAAAGATAGGATACAATATCTGTAAACGATTCGTTTTGTGCTGATAGCGGCGAATCACTAGACAAATTAAAAAGTTCTACATTGCATAGAGTACTGTTCGAAAATGAATGTTGATGACATTTACTTACGCTAAATTATAAAAATTAAACAGCAACTAAATCATTTATTAAAATACTAAAAAAGAAATTGTTACGTAAATACAGTAACAGTAGAGTGAGAGCTGCAAAAAGAGATAAGCTTCTACAAATGAAATAGTTCTTATTCTATATATTCTGGTATTCTCCAACGCAGATTTTATACAAATGAAGTGAACAAAATATCAGTGAAAACCTCACGAGAAAGAAAGAGTTTTCAATGTAAAATCTTGATTTTGATTAATTATTCATTAAATTAATTTGTCGTCCACTCCAATGTAAACAATGTTATATTACATGGAATCTGAGTATGACTAGACAATGATTAAGTTTTAGTAGTAAAAAATTATAGATAAAAGTCTTCGAATAGGCTTTAATAAACACCTTGAAAGTTTAAATTTCGTTTAATAACTTGAAATCTAAAAGTTATGGATATATAATTGTGAGAACGTTATTCCTAAATTGAATAACAATATTATCTATGAGCTACAAATTAATAATTGTAAATTGTACAATGATGACATTGAAAATATTTAACTTGAAAATCTTAAAGTGTTACAGTTAAAAAAGAATAGAATAAGAAATATCGATAGCATCATAAAATTTTAGCATTTAACGGAGCTAGATTTAGAGTACAACATTAATATTAATATAAACCCAATCCACAAATTGAAATGTCTCAGCTCACTTAATTTGAGTTGGTGCTGCTTGAAAAACATAGAAAATATTTGTAAAATAATATCTTTAAAAGAATTAAAACTAATTGGAAACAAAGAAATAATAATTACACCAATCTAATGCTTAACTGGGCTAACGTGCCTACATTTAGATGGTTGTAACATTGATAATGTAACAGCGTTGTAACCTCTTGTTAACCTAACACAATTATACTTATATGCTAATAGACTAGTGTTCATCGAACCATTAAAGTATTTAGTTAATCTTGAAAGTTTAAATCTGAGGTTTAATAACATATATAGCTAAAATTTCAAACCAATAAAGAATCACGTGAAGTATTCATAATATGATATAACAAATTAGTACAAACCTAACCCACAATAGTGGAAACTAGCTAACCAGATGAAGTTGATTGATACTCCCATACATCTACTAAAGTCAATGAAAAGAGCAGGCTTTAAGATGCTTCTTTGTCTTAGTAAGTAATAAATTACATAATATTTACTAAAATAACTTGAAAATCACGTATAATTTACAAACCAAGTGGTATCGCTTTTAAACGTTATGAATTCCACTTTAAGCGATTAATGATAAGAATATCAATTAACACGTCCAATATTCTTGATTCTTCATTTTTAATACAATTTGTTTAAATTTGTTTAAATTATTTTCAATAAATAACTAACCAACCATGTATATTTTACTCAAGTATATAATTTTTATTATCCACTCCAGATGAATTACGTCCCTTCTTCTCGCACTTCCTTCTCTCTGCACAAGTTTAACGAGCCAGTTCCAACCAGAATCGCCAACAATCCCCCTTGCGCCCAGGACCACTTGGATTATTTAACCGAGTCCCAGCGCCTGAAACATCATTAAGATTTGAACGACGAACTGTTCAAATCGCTGAAATTGCACCGGAAACCGCTTGAGAAATCCGTTTTCGAGAAGGAAGAATTTCAAAGAACCGTTAAAAAGAACGGGAAAGAACCGGCCGTTTGCAAATTGGTAGAGGATTTTGGTGAGAAAAGATACCAGAGAACGAGGACACACGTTAAAATCGAGCCGCCGCAGGAATTTAAGTTAGACTGGATGGTTGACTGAGCATTTTTAAGAGTATGTTTAAGAATGATTACTTTAATTATAAAGATAAAATACGTTGAAATAGATTGATTAATTGTTAGTTGATATTAGCATATGAAGAATATCATAAGAAGAATATTTATAAGCCTTATAAATACTCGGATTTAAGAAGTTTAATAATATAACTATGTTATTTAGTTTGATAACATTGTACTTACAAATGATAACACAATTATTATATTTATTCACTATCATAACTCACAGCGACAATTTAACAGGTGATATTAGTTACAAATATTATTTCAAGTTTAATAATATTACTTAATTATTTAATTCGATGCACACTATTACATACACTTATGATAACGCAATTTTAATATTTCTATATGTATTCAAACTAATTATTATTGTATAATTAGTATTGTACTAATTAACCCTATAAATCTTACATAATATTTAGATTTGATTAATATTATAATTATTATATAGTTATCGTAGTTTATTTATGATAAATAGTGTAATGTATTACTAATGCAATGTTTTGCTGATATGAAGTATAAGTGTATCAATTAAACTAGTAGTTTTATTAAAATAGTTTAATATTATAAAATAAAAGCTTGTAAATTAATAATTGATACCACTTCAAATGATCATTTTGAGTATAACTTTGCAATTAAACTGCTTCACATCAAATTCCAGTGTTATCCTATCAGCTCAGACCAGACACGCGATATTCACTGCTCAAGTCCTCAGAGACGATTCACAAGATATGCGCATCTGCCAACAACTCGATGATTCTGTCTACAGTGCCAAGCTTATCTTCGGAAACCATGTTTATGAGTACCCGACATAACTTTCTTATTCAAGTTCAAAGGACTTACAAATAGATTTTCCATGTCTCGACGCCAATAATTGTGATGACGCTTTCTAAGCAATGACGGCTGAGTTTCAGTTAAGTTTTTCGAGTTCGCACATGATGGTAGAGGACTCCGTTTCAGATATGAAAATAGACAGATACAACCGAATTGAATGTATCATCTAGCCATTAATTTCAGCTGACAAAGATTCTTCGAACATTAAAATACTTGGAGTAGATAATGGTTGCCATGTTCCTTTTGACCAATCCAAATCAGCTACGTTAACTTTAGTAGCGCACCCAGATTTTAAGTTGGTGAAAGAAATACAACTTACTGGGATTAATTCTGTGTCCGAGTTAATATAGCATTTAGATTTCAACTGCGCTACTGATTTCGTTAAGACTCCTTAAAGAACGTGTTATAGGCTTATAACTTATTTTTTGACGGAAATAAATAGTTATGCTTATTTGACTATTGCGTTGCCTGGTTTGATTCCGAGTAATACCAGTGTGTATTCAAGATAGTCTGCTTACTCGATCCTGACTGAGATAAGTACAATTTCATCGTCTTTTGTTGAGAAGTTTGATTGTTTCTAGTATTAGGAGGCGATTGTATTTCCCGACATGATTCGGTTGAACATGCCAATAAACTCATCAAAGGTGCACTGTGCGGCTCAACCAATGGACTTCATCGGCGATTTCGACTCGGCCGAGTACACCATTTAATTCCAGGAGGATCCGAACTTTCTCAAAGGTCAGACCGTTTCTTTCGTTTTTAAAAATATTTTGGTTGATTTTTCAGAAAGCACAAAATGGTTTTCTTGTTCATTTGAAGCGAATCCCTCAACTTGTAAAGAGAGACTTGAACGAATTAAAACGTTTAAGCAAAGAACTTCGTTCATTATGCGGTCTTTTTACAAGAACGGGTTCATTTTGAGGAACTTTCAAACCGATTGCGAGAGCCGCTTCTCAAGATTCATAAACACGAAGGCCACAATGAACGAAACGATGTTCTGCTTCCACACCACAGACTATTTCAAGGAGAGACTTGATTTACAAATTAGAATTCAAATCGTAGCCGGGTATCCGATGTACTCTGAAATTGGTCACGATAAAGTTCTGGACATCAGAGGGCAGACAGAGTACCCAAATCCAGAGCAGAAATACTGCGTCGTATACCAGTTAGACGCAGAACAACACAAAATATTGGACTACTTAGAAGACGCAGACGAAGTCACCGGGCTCATCAGCTTCTTAGGGACACAAATCGCAGTTTACGAAGTTGATTTTATCAGCGTGAACCAGAAAACAAACTACATGTACGTAGCTGCATTCATTGCCATATTTATATGCGCAATTTTCGTGTCAACACAAATATACTTAGAAACACGTCGGTGAATATTTTTCCCCACTTACAGTTTTCATATTAATAATATACTTAAATAATATACTTAAATTTGATCAATTTTGTGTATGTAACACTATTTATTATAAATAAATAAGTAAATGGTAAACTCTATCATGTTTTAATTTTACACTACATGTATATGTATGTACTAATTTAAAAAACAAGTATAAGGGGTGAAAATATTAAATTGTTGATTTTAGTATTTGTACTTTAAACTTGTAATTTTGTGGGGTTATTTGCACCATAAACACTTTAATTCATTATTTAAACGTTACAATCAAAACTACAATTTTCGCTTCATTTTTAAACTCAATATTATACTTTTTTAAGATGTGAAACCTTTAACACACCACACCAGAGATGAATGTATCAATAATTGTTGATCTTATACCCACTAATATCTAGTATAATACAACGTATTGAATCACTTTAATACATCAAATTATTATAATAATCATTATAACTCCTTGATATATTATTGTTACCCCCATAATTGAATTTTCTAAAATTTATATCTTAAAATTTATATTTATGTCTTAGATGGTAACTATATAGGAAGGCTGGTTGATACCAGTTATTTTTGAAATCCGTACTCTAGTGCTAAATGCACTTCAAAATCTCAAGAACACACATTTTCGAAATATTTAAAAATTCAAAGGCTTAATATGTATTCAAGATTCTGTAAGCACCTTAAAATAATTCAGATACCACGATTAAAAACAATATATATATATATATATATATAGCCTATGTTTTGCTTTCGAAAGTCTCAATGAAGTCTGTTTGTGCCGTCTCGAGGAAGTGAAATGAATATATAGAGTGAAATAATAATAAATAATAAGAGCGTATTGAGTCACGAAGATCTATCAAAATAATTACTCCATACATGTTAATACATGTTTAAAGCTAGCGCGCAAACCAGCTGGTGGCAAAGTTATTGAAAGATAAAAATGTGAAAATCAATTTTTAACTTAGAGAGTACTTAGAGTGACATAAAAACATGTTTACTAAAATCATTAATTTTGGCTATTTTTTAATATGTTATTCGTTGACATATGTATGTACTAAATATATAATTATATAAAATTGTAACTTCATATATGTTGTGATTTAGCATATCAAATTCGTTCTTAACTAATTCAATAACTTCTGAAGGAGAAGAGATGGAAGTGAAATATTCTACAATATTATATATGGAATATATATGCTATTTTTTGAACAAATAATTATAATGTCGAATTTTAATATCGAAATTTGTACTTTGTAAATATACAGTAATATTTTTAAGAAAAAATTTGAATTTAGGAGTGAATTTTTATGAAAGTTATGTATTGAGTGTCCTTCGAAATATTATAGTAAAACATTAACACTTCTCACCTTGCTTCTTCGTTTATAAATATAAGTGATTTTTGCCATTATCTTACAGATAACTAGTGCTAAAGATTAATCGTCGCGTCCGTAATAATTTAACAGCAGGTGATACCCATAGAGTAGCCTCAGATAGTTACAGCCGCACTGCAATTTGAGAATTACTTAAAAATATCAAAACTGAAATTTTTCATTTATTTATAAAATCGGTCGAAGACGCTTTAGTGCTCGCTGGATTTTTACGGTCTTCCAGACTTATTTCTAGATACTAATTTAAATAGAAATAATCCTCTATAAAATATATTTTATCGTAATTAAATATTCTCATGTCAACGAAGTTAAAAATTTTGTAAAAATCGAATTATTCTCAAGTTGGACTATTTCTTCACAAAACCTATTTAATATAATATCTAAGCAAATGATACGATCCGCCCTACCATAACTCCATATTTGCTGAAATATTTATCAAAGGTCCAAAATTTCGTTGTTACAAAACTAATGCTAACATACAAGTTACAATTAAATGTCTCTATTAAATGTTAGTACCATTAATTAATTTGACGATAAATTGAATTATGTTTAGATTTCTTAAAATTTGTAAATTGTGAATTTTAACTTTTGTTCTCATTTTATAAAATGAAAACTGAAACATAATTAATTTATAACTTATCAAATATCTATAACTATTTATGCACAAAATTATTTTGTTGTTGCTATTAACAAACTTATCCGAATTGCTAAAATATATGATAAATTTATCTTATTTATTGAAGATATTAAACACCTATGAACGGTGATATAATGTAGTAACATCACGAAATAATCAATGAGTTGAAGTGGATCTTAAAATAAAATAATATATTTCTCTAACTTAAAGACTGAATAATATTAATTTCAATTAAAATCTGTGTAACTCATAATGCATTCGAATCTCAAAACTTGAAAAGCTAAATTGCATTAATTTATAAAGAGCCAAGAAGTGAACAGACGTTAGTATTATTTTTATGGTTATATGGTATCTTAATAGTATAGTGAACATATATTTGTTTCTTTAAAATTATTCTTCATCTATAAATCCGTATCCAATAAGGCAAATTTATCGTTTAATAAACGAGCGAAACTTGAACAATTGATGGCTGATAACAACGAAGTGAGTAATCACTTAACAGTTCCAGACATATAAACGCTCCGGCTTATTCTACTAGATTATTGAAAATCGAGGATAACCAATTTTCGAGTTTATTATTACAAATATGTTGTATCAAGGATATTGGTGAAATTATTGTACTTTTCAGTTATATTCCAACATTAAGTCTGGATGACCGTAAAATGCCATCGAAATTTAGATATTGAACTAGGACTCCGTTTCGCTTGCTAATTAATCCAAGAAAATTAGCGATAGTTGATAAATTAAGTTTGATTAGATCTTCGTATAGGGTAGAGTAGCAACTAATTAATCATACACGAATTACCTAAGATTATTAATTGTTTGTGAGTTAAGTCATAAATTAATAAATGAGCAATTCATAAATAACTATTTTGGCGAAACTAAGTCTATTTAAATCTTTAAAATGAATTTCACGATAAATCCCAGATGGGCTTGACCATAAAACCAACCGTGTTTCAGTTCTCTTAACATTTAACATTCATATTTCGAGTGGAAACTGTGGAGTGTAAATTATATTTTAAATAAAATTTTACTAAAGTATTCGCGACCAAGCTAAAACAAACTCACACATTCATTTTCAGCTCTAATTTCGTTCTCGATCCCAAAGCAATTACTGTGTAAATATTGATATTTGAAGTCCGCCAAGAAATCCCTGCATCGACGATATACTGATATTCTGGCAAATAAGAACACATACTCTGATTAATTTTCAGTCAATTAGAATAACAGTAGCTCAAAAAGTAGTTCAAAATAATTGCGCCAGTTTATGGTTGGTAATTTGCGCGAGAAACTGTTTCATGTTAACTAAATAACATTTATTAAAATTATGTATTCACATATCCAACTCCAATTCAATTATACAAAAATCAATCTAAATTTGTAATTTTTACATTTAATTAAGCTAAATATCATTTACTGATATATTTACGCATACGAAATTGAAATAATATTTATAATATAGCAATTTCACTAACTCATCTTCATAATTTGAAGTGGACCATTCATAATTTCTATATAATGTAGTAATATAATATATTTGTGCTTTAAATTGATTAAAAACAAAATTATCAAATGAAATAATAATGAAATGAACATGTCAGCATAAAATAAATTTGTTAACAGAATGATATCAATAAATTAGTAATCACCTGTCTAGGATTAATAGTAGCGCGGAATTAAGCCGTTAGCTAACAGAACTGACAGTTTAAAATAGGCCATTTCCTCTTCAGGATACATTTTATGTCACTCTAAGTAATTTTTACCTAATTTTATTTTTTGTAAATTTACGCATTTATATACAGTGGTCATTCTGTAGATTTTTATTCCCACTGCTACTCGCATTCTCAAAATCACAATTTTCACACCGTATGAATATTCATGAATTCAATGAAATGAATATTAATCTTCAAATGAACAATAAAAGCAGGACTCAGAGATCACAGTGAAAACTAATTCATGATGATTACTCTTTCTGGATACGATGCATGACGGCTAGATGACTATCGTTGCCAGTATTTATTAAATAATATGAGCTAAATGTCACTTTCCGTATATTTTCCATCGTTTAAAGTTAGCGGACACATTTTTTGAATTCTATTTCAAGTTTAATTCATATTTTTTGTACATCTTCATAAATTAATCTATATCTAATTAATGTTATGTCGACGAACAAAGTCTGCCAGCTCTGCGGAAAGTACTAGGTAGGTAAGTACCTGGAAAAGGTAAGACTTGGTGATAGACGCTACAACGAGCTCTGTAATAATATCAGCTCGATTTCTACATCTGCTCCACCACCTGCGGCACCGACTTCGTGACCAGCTTCAAGTGCATCGCGCAATGTCCGAACGGTCAGGTCTTCCAGCCGATCAACAGCGAAAAATCATGTGTAACGACCTGCAGCGGTGGGCTCTGGATCTCCACCAAGCGATGTCTACAGAACCGACTCTCAGACCACGTCTAACAAAGTTACGATAATCATCGGCGCAACAACAATCAGTGTTCCACCGAGTGTCCTTCCTCACTGTATTTTATGAACACCACCGATCTCACCTGCAGAACCCATTTGTTAAGGTTTTGTCCTTTTAACATTTAATGTGGTGGAGCGGGTTCATGTGAATAATTACTTCATCTATTTTTCATTTTCCATCATAGTTTACTTAATTCCACTTCTATTGATGGAATGACGCACTTTATATAGAGTTGAATATTACTTTATGTTGTAAATAGTTTGATAGACAAAAAATTTATAAAACATTTAACAAGCTTGTTAAATTAAAAATTGACTACTAAATGTAATATAAAGATATGATACCTTATTAACAAGTAATGAACCTCGCATTTTGGGCATTTTGCAATTTTGAACAATATATTTATGCTCTTGAAGATATAAGTAAAATTATACATATATAATAATTTTCACACCTCTAACAAGTTCATGTATCACTACTGCATGAAGAACTAACAATATGATACTAGTTGACAAAAGAAAACATTCGGTTTAGAACTTATATATTCCAGCCACGAAAGTATTCTTTCTGTTTTGTCATATTAGCTTGGATAAATAACTCTAATATGGTCGAAAATAAAGTTGGTAATAAATATTCAAGAGGCGCTTGTTAGAGGTGTGAAAATTATTATATATGTATAATTTTACTTATATCTTCAAGAGCATAAATATATTGTTCAAAATTGCAAAATGCCCAAAATGCGAGGTTCATTACTTGTCCTTATTATATCAATATAATATATAATCACATGGACTTCAGTTGTTTAAACTATACTGCGGAAAAAATAGAACAAAAATAAGATTAAAATATTAATTTAAAGTTGCTACAGAGCAACGATAGACCTCTAGCCGTCAAAAATCTCTGGATACCCTCTTCACTATTTTGAACTGTTCAGTACTTTTTAGCACTACAAGAAGATCAGTAAATTCAACTTTACAAATATTTCTGTATTGAATATATTCTGACATCTCCTCACGCATTCTTTGAATAATATATTTTCATTTAATGCATTGAAAAGAACATTTTCTAATTTTATATCTCAATTCCAATTTACAACATAAAAATTAGTATGGTGAATAAATATCTAACATTTATTCTTACAGAAGGAAATCAATTAGCTCTCATTATTGCCCGAGTAGGCATTTTTTCTAATCAACCTCTTCTGCTCACCCCCGTAGCTTCAAAATTATAAAAAATTAATCGTTGACTTAATCGAAATTAAACATGTGTATTGGGTGTGGAATTCGTAAGAATTAAAATTTAAATAAATTTATGATAAAACTCACTCCTCTAAATAGCATTGTTAGTTAAGTCAGCTCCTCGCTCTGGTTGATTCAAAAATTACAACTGACTTAAAAATGTATTCTTTTTGAATAATCCTGAATGCCTCTTCATCAATTAGTCGAAGACAAAATGTACTAAAACCAACTAATATCTTTGATTATTGGCAGTTAAGTGACACCTTGGCTGACATTACTAAGTTTTGAATTTTCAAGTATTTCAAGAAGTTTAGTCAGATGTTAACCACGATATTCTTTACCATAATTTCGTAGAAGTGATCTTGACCAAAGAGTATGAATTATTCAACTTTTTTGTTTAGAAAATTGAGAACAAGACTCAAATTTAGGTCAAGTTTGTTGTGTTATTCTAGCTTCATAACTCTTTCCTAGATCTATACTTTGTTTCTAGATCAAAATCTGTTACAAATTCTTACTTTGAGACACTCTCTTTGTTGAAGGAGTTGAATCAAGGTCGTCAAAAGTTGCTAAAACAGTCTGCTTTTACGAACTAGCTTCAAAAGCAACGAAAAGCAATGAGACAACAGATAAATGTCCAACTGCTTCAATCTGGTGGCTTCAGTTATCAGTGGACTCGAACTTCTATCTGTGATTTTTATCAAGTGAGTCATTTGATAATTTTTACAAGTGTGCCAATTGTTGAGATATGAGCTACCATGATGATTATTAACCCCCGAAATTATGGGGACCAACACCATTTATCTGGAAATGTCGAAAATCGTTTTGTAACTTTTTGGTTAAGCGTTGACTCAACTTTATCTCCGATATGCTTCTCATACAACTTCAAAGTCAAGAATTAATGAAGTTTGGAGATTCAGATAGCTGTAATTAGAAACAGATTTTGGTGGTAGTGCTATAAATCGAGGAAAGCCTAACATGGAGAAGCGAAAGAGTCGTCAATGACAAGAATTTGTACTGGTTGTTATCTGCAATGAGTTGCGATTCACACAATGCGACTCAGTTTTAATTATGAATAAAGTCATTCATACAGCAAAAGAAACGAAGTGGATCAATATTTTGGATTGATATTTATGAAAATATTATAATAACGTATAAATACATCAATATTTAATTGAAATATATTTTTCTTATCAAACGACTCTCGCTACACATGTGAAATTAACGATTGAAATGACAAGAACCCGATCAGATTGGAGACGATGGTTGGCTTTAATTGTTAAGAATAATAACATAGAAGATATTTGAAGCAATATAATCATTGACTTTAGAGATAAGTCGTTCATGATAATTATATGATATTGTATGTTACATGAAATCTATTGTATTCTTTCACTCAACAACCAGAGTATGACCATATGTTCTATAATAATGGACAATCTGTAATTAATAAACCATTATAATAATTCTAAATTGAAGAAGAATTAACAATTATTAGAGTACCTCTGTTACTACCGCTTACTACTCCATAATGATCAGTAGAAAAACGCACAAACTAAATTTTTAAATTCATTAAATACAATGTTGAAGAACAATAACCAAGAATACCTCCAGCTTACCCTTTACTTGAAATATTGGTGTTATTAATTGAAGAATTCTAAATTGTAGTGTTTGCATAGTAATCCTATACACCGATAAAACCTCCTATACTTTAACCTGATAAAATTGAGTTAAGGTTTACTGATTCAATTATCGTAATGTTCGTTTTCTGATATTAAAATCCAATATACCCACCAATATTTTTCCAACCAGAAATATTTAATTATGTCATATTAGAATATTGTATTGTTATATTCAAGTTATTATAATATAAAGAACCGATAAATCCACCTATGTTCTCTAAACCTGAGCTATTTATATATCCTTATACAGTCGTGTTTTTAATTGAACAGTTTAACGCTTTTTCCATTTTGCCAAATATTGAACCAATAGAATTGCCTGAACTGCTTGAGCTATTTAAACTTAAACTAGATTTTAAATTAACAACTACTAAATCTATTGAAAAGTGCGCTTATTGACCAATTACTCCTAGACAAGAATACCTCGTGTAACCATTAATTTTTTAAATAACATATGAGTTTCTTATTTACAAATTTCCTTAGTTTTGTCCAATTAAGCCACACATTTCGAATATAGAGTTAGACGAATATTGCTATTTAATAGAAATTATTTATTGCAGACAAATATTATTAATTACAATATTATTTTCGTGTGATATTACATAACCAACAATAATACCAAAATTTCTAGTATAAATTGTATTAACTGTTTAATATGAATCAACTATAATATCGTATATATTTAGTGTGGACTAATTTTTCATTATACTTACTATTCCACCAAACTAATAATAAAATAGGACCCGATATTCATTAACAGCTCCTTCATACGTTTATATTGATGTTAAAATTTAAGTATTTTACTAATTTCCAAGTATAATAGCTATACTATTAACTTAAATAGTGCTATATGTAGAAATAGCAAATAAATATGAAGAATAATTTCCTACGAAAAAAGAACTTGGTTAAAATGCCACATTATTAACATTCACGATTGCTGAATCGATATTAATTCCTATCATGGATACAGTTCCAGTACTAACATAAGTTCCTAACACTTGATAACCCTAGATATTAAATACACCACTTATATTGTTTACTAATGATATATTTCCATTTTACAATGTAAAAGATATATTTATTAATAAATTTATTATTTTAACATTTGTTGATTATTATGTGATGATTTAAGCTTTTTAATGAACAGATAATTCACTGTCAGGTCTTGATATAATATTTATCTAGTTCATTGTAATTTATCTACTTAATTATGAAATTAATGTACAATTATATACATTTTGTTCTCCAATTTATAATTTTATATTTGTGAAAGAGTATTAAGATTAAAATAATGAAAAATTGTTTGAGTATACATTATCACAAACATCTATGAATGCATTATTAATTATATTCGAGCTCGTGCCAAATACATATCCATTAATATAATATTTTGATGAATAAATTAAATAATTCGTAAAACTTGTTGTTTTAGTGTCTATATCGAATATTTATGTGTATACTTCCTAACTGCATACTTACTCGAATTCGGTATTATTTATAACATAATTTAGATATATGCAAATACCATTTTCAACAGATTATCCAGTCGGACATTTACAGATTCCATCAATCATTAACTATCCGAATATTTGATCACAAGTGCAAACTCCATTCACTAACGAAGAATGATCAGGACATTTGCATAAATTTGAAATATTTAGCGAACCTTCTCCACAACTACAAGCTCCGTTTTAAACAAACGCTCCGATAGTTGAACAAGTGCACTATCCATTCTGAACTTTCTAGCCTTAAATACTACATGAAACTTGAACACATGTACCGTTTACTAAAGACCCTTAGTTATTTGTACAATTTAACTGCGAAGCCAGGTTGTTTACTATGTTCTTTTATTGTTCAATTATTTCGTTTTACTGATACAGTGAATTATTAATATATTTTTGCAGTAGTGTTAAATTATATATTGTGTTATTAAGAATAGAAACGTTTTTAAATATTCTCTAATCTAAAACCGTGGTGTTGGCAAGAAGATTAGTGTCAGCTTTGATTTGCGAAATATAGAAGTCATGTTTGATATCAGATATATTCGCGAAAATTCTAGCGTCGAGTACGGACGTGTTCAAGAATAGGTTTTAATTGGCCAACGTGTAATTTGAGATAATTCTGCTGTCGATGTCAGTGAAGTTGCTGGCAATACTCTAATCGATTTAAATTAGAAAGTTCTGAACACTTTCAAGATTTTACTCCAAAAACTCCATTTAATCTGCGTTTGTATCGTTAACTAAATCTTACACATCATTTATAGCATCCACTACATTTACACACTGGGTATCGTTGAGCAAGTAACCGTAAGCGCATACGCATTTGTTATCCGCGTATTCAAACGGAGGCACGCACTGGTACATTCCACCAACGAGCTCGCTATAAGTAAGAGAATCGCGGCACAGTCCATACACCACAGATTAGCTATCGCATACATCACACCTAACTGACTCGATACCAGTTACAGTAATTTTAGCGCTTTCATAACCAAAGCGAGGTGTTGAATCTACGCAAATATCAAACTGAGAAATTTATAAAAATACATTGGCATGCACAGTTGACGCTATGTATCCATTATTCTAGCTCTGTATCAGATTAACGCCTGTCATCTTGCAGTTGCAAATTTCAAAAGGTACAGTAGTATACGATAGCACATTAGCTAATCCTGACGAGTTATGACTTTTGATTCTAAATTGTACGAAGGTCGATTGAATAGTAAATCTATCTTTTGGTGTAATAATCACGCTAGAGATTTTCCGTCCAGAGGCGACAAATGTTAAATTACAACTTTATACTTCAACACCACAAATTGTGCAAATCAACGCTCCTATTTACACTTAAAACTATAATGAGATATTTATATTCGAATCTGTGACGGTTTATTTGTGCGTACCGAATCCGAACAAAGAAAACACATTTACATCAACATTACTAACAGAAACATTTATTTATGATTGTTGTGTTGCATTCGTGTATATGAATAAGTTTATATTATTTGCTTTTTGCGTCAGATACACTGCATCATTCAACTTAACATTGTTTAGTGTGTTTAACTTTTGGCAATAGCTATGCTGCATATTGTCTACTAAAATATTGCTGGAACACTATTAGTTTCTTTATTACAAATATTTATAGACTACGATAATAGAAGAGAACATTTTGTATATTGTTATTAAAGACTAACAACCAAGTGAGCCTGAATAATATTTTTAATTAGCTGTTGCCCTGCATGGTGCTGGTATCTATTTTGAAGCTGGAGTGCTCGAAACAGAATTGAATTTTCGCATAGAGTAATAATGTGTAAAACTACTGTGCTTAGAATTGGCTCAGTCTATATACACATAAAAAATAATTTAAGTGGGGAAAGGAGTTTATTAAAATGTTAAAATCAAATTTTGTCAATCAAGAGAAACTCACTAGGACATTATTGAATTAATTGATTTTGAAAATCGTCTATTTACGCTATTTTTGAACTTATAAAATATTCTATTAACATAGTTAAACTTAATGTTCATAAACATTAATAGTATAATAATATTTTTTGAAACGGAAGTGTTCGAAATAGATTTTAATTAATTTTTGCAAACAGAACTAATGCGTACAATGCACCGTTGTTACTATCGCTTCAGAATAACTAGCTTCTGTAATTCGTTGAAGACGTTTTTGAACAGATACAACTTTAGAATTTGCCCCTAATGCTTCGAATAGCACGAATATCAAAGAAGATTTTAAAATATGTTACACTACACATTCCACATTACGACGAAGACCTGAATAAATTAGGAGTAACTAATCCCAAAACACTAATTCAGATATTATAATACGACAATACAGAGCGAACACAAATTGAAGCTACATCTCATTTGAATATTTTCATTTTTTGTCCCAGTAGAATTTCTAGCATGTAGTGTAACGAGTTTATCATATCGGTTTGATACAATAATTAATGATATATTTGTGTGATACAAGTTAGTAAAGTAGAATACATTGACATGTCTAAACACAGCAATCACATATTGAGTGCAGTAAATCGCTTGACCAGTAGTGTAACAAGTTTAATAATACGATTTTGATACAAACCAAGATATAAGTTTTGGTATTTTGACGTACTAAAATGAGTTATCATTTCGTTTAGATTTGAACAGTTAGCTACAGTCAACTATAGCTATAGTAAAATAACTAGTATATCTCTTTAAGTGAGGTTCTTAGAGATTTCTCTAAATGTTATATTAAAATTTAAATTTTATAGTAATCGTTCTATGAGCATAAATGCTTGCCAAAAGCTGCGATTTATACCGTTTTTAACGACAGTAATTGCTTTGGGATCGAGAACGAAATTAGAGCTGAAAATGAATGTGTGAGTTTGTTTTAGCTTGGTCGCGAATACTTTAGTAAAATTTTATTTAAAATATAATTTACACTCCACAGTTTCCACTCGAAATATGAATGTTAAATGTTAAGAGAACTGAAACACGGTTGGTTTTATGGTCAAGCCCATCTGGGATTTATCGTGAAATTCATTTTAAAGATTTAAATAGACTTAGTTTCGCCAAAATAGTTATTTATGAATTGCTCATTTATTAATTTATGACTTAACTCACAAACAATTAATAATCTTAGGTAATTCGTGTATGATTAATTAGTTGCTACTCTACCCTATACGAAGATCTAATCAAACTTAATTTATCAACTATCGCTAATTTTCTTGGATTAATTAGCAAGCGAAACGGAGTCCTAGTTCAATATCTAAATTTCGATGGCATTTTACGGTCATCCAGACTTAATGTTGGAATATAACTGAAAAGTACAATAATTTCACCAATATCCTTGATACAACATATTTGTAATAATAAACTCGAAAATTGGTTATCCTCGATTTTCAATAATCTAGTAGAATAAGCCGGAGCGTTTATATGTCTGGAACTGTTAAGTGATTACTCACTTCGTTGTTATCAGCCATCAATTGTTCAAGTTTCGCTCGTTTATTAAACGATAAATTTGCCTTATTGGATACGGATTTATAGATGAAGAATAATTTTAAAGAAACAAATATATGTTCACTATACTATTAAGATACCATATAACCATAAAAATAATACTAACGTCTGTTCACTTCTTGGCTCTTTATAAATTAATGCAATTTAGCTTTTCAAGTTTTGAGATTCGAATGCATTATGAGTTACACAGATTTTAATTGAAATTAATATTATTCAGTCTTTAAGTTAGAGAAATATATTATTTTATTTTAAGATCCACTTCAGCTCATTGATTATTTCGTGATGTTACTACATTATATCACCGTTCATAGGTGTTTAATATCTTCAATAAATAAGATAAATTTATCTTATATTTTAGCAATTCAAATATGTTTGTTAATAGCACTAACAAAATAATTTAATGCATAAATAGTTATAGATATTTGATAAGTTATAAATTAATTATGTTTCAGTTTTCATTTTATAAAATGAGAACAAAAGTAAAAATTCACAATATACAAATTTTAAGAAATCTAAACATAATTCAATTTATCGTCAAATTAATTAATGGTACTAACATATAATAGGGACATTTAATTGTAACGTGTATGTTAGCATTAGTTTTGTAACAACGAAATTTTGGACCTTTGATAAATATTTCAGCAAATATGGAGTTATGGTAGGGTAGATCGTATCATTTGCTTAGATATTATATTAAATAGGTTTTGTGAAGAAATAGTCCAACTTGAGAATAATTCGATTTTTACAAAATTTTTAACTTCGTTGACATGAGAATATTTAATTACGATAAAATATATTTTATAGAGGATTATTTCTATTTAAATTAGTATCTAGAAATAAGTCTGGAAGACCGTAAAAATCCAGCGAGCACTAAAGCGTCTTCGACCGATTTTATAAATAAATGAAAAATTTCAGTTTTGATATTTTTAAGTAATTCTCAAATTGCAGTGCGGCTGTAACTATCTGAGGCTACTCTATGGGTATCACCTGCTGTTAAATTATTACGGACGCGACGATTAATCTTTAGCACTAGTTATCTGTAAGATAATGGCAAAAATCACTTATATTTATAAACGAAGAAGCAAGGTGAGAAGTGTTAATGTTTTACTATAATATTTCGAAGGACACTCAATACATAACTTTCATAAAAATTCACTCCTAAATTCAAATTTTTTCTTAAAAATATTACTGTATATTTACAAAGTACAAATTTCGATATTAAAATTCGACATTATAATTATTTGTTCAAAAAATAGCATATATATTCCATATATAATATTGTAGAATATTTCACTTCCATCTCTTCTCCTTCAGAAGTTATTGAATTAGTTAAGAACGAATTTGATATGCTAAATCACAACATATATGAAGTTACAATTTTATATAATTATATATTTAGTACATACATATGTCAACGAATAACATATTAAAAAATAGCCAAAATTAATGATTTTAGTAAACATGTTTTTATGTCACTCTAAGTACTCTCTAAGTTAAAAATTGATTTTCACATTTTTATCTTTCAATAACTTTGCCACCAGCTGGTTTGCGCGCTAACTTTAAACATGTGTTAACACATCGTAGACTGCATTGGCACTAAAATTGATCATTTTCATTTTCATTTGAGAAATGGATTTAGTATTTTGCTCTATACATTAAAGAATTGTGTTATTATTTCATAAATTCACCTCTATATTTGAGAGATTATTTCTCAACTATTGATAGTATCACATTATAAATTTATATGGATACATGTAAAATATGTATTTTATATGATGCTTATTCTAGAATAAAGTAATTACCTAATTAACTCTAGTATTTCAGGAGTTATAGACACATTTCATAATTTATGCGAACTAATTAGAATGACACCACAATACTGTAATATATAAATATTACCATATTTGGGTTAATTATTTGTCTTCATAACGATTGATTTGAATTCTAAAATGTATTTTGAGATTAAAATAATGGATTCACTATTGTAGTATAAACGTGATCAGAAATATCTATGAAAGCGTTTTGAATAAGAGCAGATGCACTGAAGACATAACCGGAGCTGAAGTTAGTTGATGTATTTATTTAGTTTGTTATGCTTTGTACATCGAAATTTATAATATAAACTTCTTAACTACATTCAAAACCAGTAATATTTATCTACTATCTGGATATTTAGCAAGTATCGTTAATAATAGACTAACCTGATTGACATTAACAGCTTTAATTTATTATTTACTAACCTTTGATATCACACTCACAAATATTGTTTATTAAAGATGAATAATCGGGACACGTACATTTATTTGAAGTATTTAGTGCGTATTCTCCACAAACGCATACTCCGTTATACACAAATGCTCCAGATGTTATACATGTACAAACCCCGTTGTTCATAATTTAGCCTGTTATTATATAACAAGAGCAAATATTATTTATAATTTGTGAGTTACTTGGACAAGTGCACGTATTTTCAATTAACGAAGAATATGTTGGACACACACAACTATTTCCAGAAATATACGCATTTACATTGGTGCATTTACAAATACCATTTACTAGGTTAGCACCACCAGGACATACACACCTATCGGAAACATTAACACTATTTTATCCACATGCACATTCACCATTAATTATATAAGCTCCCATTGTTTTACAACCACATACTCCATTATGAATCGTTTGTCCTACAATTTTGCAAACGCACTAACCTCCATTTACAGTTGAGTTTTCTGGGCAGACGCACTCTCCGTTTAATACAACTTAGTACGCAATAAGGCATTGACAAACACCATTAACAGATTATTGGCCCATTAGTGAACAACTTATTTTAACGCAAGATCCATTTACCAAAGAATATCCGGTGTTTTTGGAACAGTTTATTTGAAGCGAAAGATTATTAATTATTTCTAGTTGATATTCAATTATTTAATTACCAAACTAAAGTGATACGTTAAACTCAAGTAATTAGAGCGATATATTTTAAATGATTGTGTTAACCAATGTAAAGTTGTTGAATATTCTCTAATCTAAAACCGTGGTGTTTGCAAGAAGATTAGTGTCAGCTTTGATTTGCGAAATATAGAAGTCATGTTTGATATCAGATATATTCGCGAAAATTCTAGCGTCGAGTACGGACGTGTTCAAGAATAGGTTTTAATTGGCCAACGTGTAATTTGAGATAATTCTGCTGTCGATGTCAGTGAAGTTGCTGGCAATACTCTAATCGATTTAAATTAGAAAGTTCTGAACACTTTCAAGATTTTACTCCAAAAACTCCATTTAATCTGCGTTTGTATCGTTAACTAAATCTTACACATCATTTATAGCATCCACTACATTTACACACTGGGTATCGTTGAGCAAGTAACCGTAAGCGCATACGCATTTGTTATCCGCGTATTCAAACGGAGGCACGCACTGGTACATTCCACCAACGAGCTCGCTATAAGTAAGAGAATCGCGGCACAGTCCATACACCACAGATTAGCTATCGCATACATCACACCTAACTGACTCGATACCAGTTACAGTAATTTTAGCGCTTTCATAACCAAAGCGAGGTGTTGAATCTACGCAAATATCAAACTGAGAAATTTATAAAAATACATTGGCATGCACAGTTGACGCTATGTATCCATTATTCTAGCTCTGTATCAGATTAACGCCTGTCATCTTGCAGTTGCAAATTTCAAAAGGTACAGTAGTATACGATAGCACATTAGCTAATCCTGACGAGTTATGACTTTTGATTCTAAATTGTACGAAGGTCGATTGAATAGTAAATCTATCTTTTGGTGTAATAATCACGCTAGAGATTTTCCTAGATACTAATTTAATAACGTATCGTCAATGTATTCTACTTTACTAACTTGTATCACACAAATATATCATTAATTATTGTATCAAACCGATATGATAAACTCGTTACACTACATGCTAGAAATTCTACTGGGACAAAAAATGAAAATATTCAAATGAGATGTAGCTTCAATTTGTGTTCGCTCTGTATTGTCGTATTATAATATCTGAATTAGTGTTTTGGGATTAGTTACTCTTAATTTATTCAGGTCTTCGTCGTAATGTGGAATGTGTAGTGTAACATATTTTAAAATCTTCTTTGATATTCGTGCTATTCGAAGCATTAGGGGCAAATTCTAAAGTTGTATCTGTTCAAAAACGTCTTCAACGAATTACAGAAGCTAGTTATTCTGAAGCGATAGTAACAACGGTGCATTGTACGCATTAGTTCTGTTTGCAAAAATTAATTAAAATCTATTTCGAACACTTCCGTTTCAAAAAATATTATTATACTATTAATGTTTATGAACATTAAGTTTAACTATGTTAATAGAATATTTTATAAGTTCAAAAATAGCGTAAATAGACGATTTTCAAAATCAATTAATTCAATAATGTCCTAGTGAGTTTCTCTTGATTGACAAAATTTGATTTTAACATTTTAATAAACTCCTTTCCCCACTTAAATTATTTTTTATGCGCATATAGACTGAGCCAATTCTAAGCACAGTAGTTTTACACATTATTACTCTATGCGAAAATTAAATTCTGTTTCGAGCACTCCAGCTTCAAAATAGATACCAGCACCATGCAGGGCAACAGCTAATTAAAAATATTATTCAGGCTCACT